>CAXAQU010000226.1:0-75162 GCA_963971155.1 Anthrax anthrax
AAATATCAGGCGAAATGAAGAATTTTCGACAAACAAGACGTTCTAGTGGTTTTACGTACTTTTCACTGGTACAAACGGCCAGTATCGAGAATATTTGAAAAATCTTGTGTTACAGCAGTTTTTTCTCAATTTCCTCTGAAATATCAGGCGAAATGAAGAATCTTGGAAAAATAAAGCGTTCCAGTGGTTTTACTTACTTTTCACTGGTACAAACGGCCAGTATCGAGAATGTTTGATAAATATAGTGATCCAGCAGTTTTTTTTCAATTTCCTCTGAAATATCAGGCGAAATGAAGAATCTTGGAAAAATAAAGCGTTTCAATGGTTTTACTTACATTTCACTGGTACAAACGGCCAGTATCAAAAATATTTGAAAAATCTCGTGTTCCAGCAGTTTTTTCTCAATTTACTCTGAAATATCAGGCGAAATGAAGAATTTTCGACAAATAAGACGTTCCAGTGGTTTTACTTACATTTCACTGGTAGAAACGGCCAGTATCGAAAATATTTGAAAAATCTCGTGTTCCAGCAGTTTTTTCTCAATTTCCTCTGAAATATCAGGCGAAATGAAGAATTTTCGACAAATAAGACATTCCAGTTGTTTTTCTTACTTTTCACTAGTACAAACGGCCAGTATCAAAAATATTTGATAAATATCGTGTTCCAGCAGTTTTTTCTCAATTTCCTCTTAAATATCAGGCGAAATGAAGAATTTTCGACAAATAAGACGTTCCAGTGGTTTTACTTACATTTCACTGGTACAAACGGCCAGTATCGAGAATATTTGAAAAATCTCGTGTTCAAGCTGTTTTTTCTCAATTTCCTCTGAAATATCAGGCGAAATGAAGAATTTACGACAAACAAGACGTTCTAGTGGTTTTACGTACTTTTCACTGGTACAAACGGCCAGTATCGAGAATATTTGAAAAATCTTGTGTTACAGCAGTTTTTTCTCAATTTCCTCTGAAATATCAGGCGAAATGAATAATCTTGGAAAAATAAAGCGTTCAGTGGTTTTACTTACTTTTCACTGGTACAAACGGCCAGTATCGAGAATGTTTGATAAATATAGTGATCCAGCAGTTTTTTCTCAATTTCCTCTGAAATATCAGGCGAAATGAAGAATCTTGGAAAAATAAAGCGTTCCGTTCGTTTTACTTACATTTCACTGGTACAAACGGCCAGTATCGAGAATATTTGAAAAATCTCGTGTTCCAGCAGTTTTTTCTCAATTTCCTCTGAAATATCAGGCGAAATGAAGAATTTTCGACAAATAAGACGTTCCAGTGGTTTTACTTACATTTTACTGGTAGAAACGGCCAGTATCGAAAATATTTGAAAAATCTCGTGTTCCAGCAGTTTTTTCTCAATTTCCTCTGAAATATCAGGCGAAATGAAGAATTTTCGACAAATAAGACGTTCCAGTGGTTTTACTTACATTTCAATGGTACAAACGGCCAGTATCGAGAATATTTGAAAAATCTCGTGTTCAAGCAGTTTTTTCTCAATTTCCTCTGAAATATCAGGCGAAATGAAGAATTTTCGACAAATAAGACATTCCAGTTGTTTTTCTTACTTTTCACTGGTACAAACGGCCAGTATCGAGAATATTTGAAAAATCTCGTGTTCCAGCAGTTTTTTCTCAATTTCCTCTGAAATATCAGGCGAAATGAAGAATTTTCGACAAATAAGACGTTCCAGTGGTTTTACTTACATTTCACTGGTACAAACGGCCAGTATCGAGAATATTTGAAAAATCTCGTGTTCAAGCTGTTTTTTCTCAATTTCCTCTGAAATATCAGGCGAAATGAAGAATTTTCGACAAACAAGACGTTCTAGTGGTTTTACGTACTTTTCACTGGTACAAACGGCCAGTATCGAGAATATTTGAAAAATCTTGTGTTACAGCAGTTTTTTCTCATTTCCTCTGAAATATCAGGCGAAATGAAGAATCTTGGAAAAATAAAGCGTTCCAGTGGTTTTACTTACTTTCACTGGTACAAACGGCCAGTATCGAGAATGTTTGATAAATATAGTGATCCAGCAGTTTTTTTTTCAATTTCCTCTGAAATATCAGGCGAAATGAAGAATCTTGGAAAAATAAAGCGTTCCAGTGGTTTTACTTACTTTTCACTAGTACAAACGGCCAGTATCAAAAATATTTGAAAAATCTCGTGTTCCAGCAGTTTTTTCTCAATTTACTCTGAAATATCAGGCGAAATGAAGAATTTTCGACAAATAAGACGTTCCAGTGGTTTTACTTACATTTCACTGGTAGAAACGGCCAGTATCGAAAATATTTGAAAAATCTCGTGTTCCAGCAGTTTTTTCTCAATTTACTCTGAAATATCAGGCGAAATGAAGAATTTTCGACAAATAAGACATTCCAGTTGTTTTTCTTACTTTTCACTAGTACAAACGGCCAGTATCAAAAATATTTGATAAATATCGTGTTCCAGCAGTTTTTTCTCAATTTCCTCTGAAATATCAGGCGAAATGAAGAATTTCGACAAATAAGACGTTCCAGTGGTTTTACTTCCATTTCACTGGTACAAACGGCCAGTATCGAGAATATTTGAAAAATCTCGTGTTCAAGCTGTTTTTTCTCAATTTCCTCTGAAATATCAGGCGAAATGAAGAATTTTCGACAAACAAGACGTTCCAGTTGTTTTTCTTACTTTTCACTAGTACAAACGGCCAGTATCGAGAATATTTGAAAAATCTCGTGTTCCAGCAGTTTTGTCTCAATTTACTCTGAAATATCAGGCGAAATGAAGAATTTTCGACAAATAAGACGTTCCAATGGTTTTACTTACATTTCACTGGTACAAACGGCCAGTATCGAGAATGTGTGCAAAATATCGTGTTCCAGCAATTTTTTCTCAATTTTTTCTGAAATATCAGGCGAAATGAAGAATTTTCGACAAATAAGACATTCCAGTGGTTTTTCTTACTTTTCACTAGTACAAACGGCCAGTATCGAGAATATTTGAAAAATCTCGTGTTCCAGCAGTTTTTTCTCAATGTACTCTGAAATATCAGGCGAAATGAAGAATTTTCGACAAATAAGACATTTCAGTTGTTTTCTTACTTTTCACTAGTACAAACGGCCAGTATCGAGAATATTGAAAAATCTCGTGTTCCAGCAGTTTTTTCTCAATTTACTCTGAAATATCAGGCGAAATGAAGAATTTTCGACAAATAAGACGTTCCAATGGTTTTACTTACATTTCACTGGTACAAACGGCCAGTATCGAGAATGTGTGCAAAATATCGTGTTCCAGCAATTTTTTCTCAATTTTTTCTGAAATATCAGGCGAAATGAAGAATTTTCGACAATAAGACATTCAGTGGTTTTTCTTACTTTTCACTAGTACAAACGGCCAGTATCGAGAATATTTGAAAAATCTCGTGTTCCAGCAGTTTTTTTCTCAATGTACTCTGAAATATCAGGCGAAATGAAGAATTTTCGACAAATAAGACATTCCAGTTGTTTTTCTTACTTTTCACTAGTACAAACGGCCAGTATCGAGAATATTTGAAAAATCTCGTGTTTCCAGCAGTTTTTTCTCAATTTCCTCTGAAATATCAGGCGAAATGAAGAATTTTCGACAAATAAGACATTCCAGTTGTTTTTCTTACTTTTCACTGGTACAAACGGCCAGTATCGAGAATATTTGAAAAAATCTCGTGTTCCAGCAGTTTTTTCTCAATTTCCTCTGAAATATCAGGCGAAATGAAGAATCTTGGAAAAATTAAAGCGTTCCAGTGGTTTACTTACTTTTCACTGGTACAAACGGCCAGTATCGAGAATATTTGAAAAATCTCGTGTTCCAGCAGTTTTTTCTCAATTTACTCTGAAATATCAGGCGAAATGAAGAATTTTCGACAAATAAGACGTTCCAATGGTTTTACTTACATTTCACTGGTACAAACGGCCAGTATCGAGAATGTGTGCAAAATATCGTGTTCCAGCAATTTTTTCTCAATTTTTTCTGAAATATCAGGCGAAATGAAGAATTTTCGACAAATAAGACATTCCAGTGGTTTTTCTTACTTTTCACTAGTACAAACGGCCAGTATCGAGAATATTTGAAAAATCTCGTGTTCCAGCAGTTTTTTCTCAATGTACTCTGAAATATCAGGCGAAATGAAGAATTTTCGACAAATAAGACATTCCAGTTGTTTTTCTTACTTTTCACTAGTACAAACGGCCAGTATCAAAAATATTTGAAAAATCTCGTGTTCCAGCAGTTTTTCTCAATTTACTCTGAAATATCAGGCGAAATGAAGAATTTTCGACAAATAAGACGTTCCAGTGGTTTTACTTACATTTCACTGGTACAAACGGCCAGTATCGAGAATATTTGAAAAATCTCGTGTTCCAGCAGTTTTTTCTCAATTTCCTCTGAAATATCAGGCAAAATGAAGAATTTTAGACAAATAAGGCGTTCCAATGGTTTTACTTACATTTCACTGGTACAAACGGCCAGTATCGAGAATATTTGATAAATATCGTGTTCCAGCAGTTTTTTCTCAATTTCCTCTGAAATATCAGGCGAAATGAAGAATTTTCGACAAATAAGACGTTCCAGTGGTTTTACTTACATTTCACTGGTACAAACGGCCAGTATCGAGAATATTTGAAAAATCTCGTGTTCAAGCTGTTTTTTCTCAATTTCCTCTGAAATATCAGGCGAAATGAAGAATTTTCGACAAACAAGACGTTCTAGTGGTTTTACGTACTTTTCACTGGTACAAACGGCCAGTATCGAGAATATTTGAAAAATCTTGTGTTACAGCAGTTTTTTCTCAATTTCCTCTGAAATATCAGGCGAAATGAAGAATCTTGGAAAAATAAAGCGTTCCAGTGGTTTTACTTACTTTTCACTGGTACAAACGGCCAGTATCGAGAATGTTTGATAAATATAGTGATCCAGCAGTTTTTTCTCAATTTCCTCTTAAATATCAGGCGAAATGAAGAATTTTCGACAAATAAGACGTTCCAGTGGTTTTACTTACATTTCACTGGTACAAACGGCCAGTATCGAGAATATTTGAAAAATCTCGTGTTCAAGCTGTTTTTTCTCAATTTCCTCTGAAATATCAGGCGAAATGAAGAATTTACGACAAACAAGACGTTCTAGTGGTTTTACGTACTTTTCACTGGTACAAACGGCCAGTATCGAGAATATTTGAAAATCTTGTGTTACAGCAGTTTTTTCTCAATTTCCTCTGAATATCAGGCGAAATGAAGAATCTTGGAAAAATAAAGCGTTCCAGTGGTTTTACTTACTTTTCACTGGTACAAACGGCCAGTATCGAGAATGTTTGATAAATATAGTGATCCAGCAGTTTTTTCTCAATTTCCTCTGAAATATCAGGCGAAATGAAGAATCTTGGAAAAATAAAGCGTTCCGTTCGTTTTACTTACATTTCACTGGTACAAACGGCCAGTATCGAGAATATTTGAAAAATCTCGTGTTCCAGCAGTTTTTTCTCAATTTCCTCTGAAATATCAGGCGAAATGAAGAATTTTCGACAAATAAGACGTTCCAGTGGTTTTACTTACATTTTACTGGTAGAAACGGCCAGTATCGAAAATATTTGAAAAATCTCGTGTTCCAGCAGTTTTTTCTCAATTTCCTCTGAAATATCAGGCGAAATGAAGAATTTTCGACAAATAAGACGTTCCAGTGGTTTTACTTACATTTCAATGGTACAAACGGCCAGTATCGAGAATATTTGAAAAATCTCGTGTTCAAGCAGTTTTTTCTCAATTTCCTCTGAAATATCAGGCGAAATGAAGAATTTTCGACAAATAAGACATTCCAGTTGTTTTTCTTACTTTTCACTGGTACAAACGGCCAGTATCGAGAATATTTGAAAAATCTCGTGTTCCAGCAGTTTTTTCTCAATTTCCTCTGAAATATCAGGCGAAATGAAGAATTTTCGACAAATAAGACGTTCCAGTGGTTTTACTTACATTTCACTGGTACAAACGGCCAGTATCGAGAATATTTGAAAAATCTCGTGTTCAAGCTGTTTTTTCTCAATTTCCTCTGAAATATCAGGCGAAATGAAGAATTTTCGACAAACAAGACGTTCTAGTGGTTTTACGTACTTTTCACTGGTACAAACGGCCAGTATCGAGAATATTTGAAAAATCTCTTGTTCCAGCAGTTTTTTCTCAATTTCCTCTGAAATATCAGGCGAAATGAAGAATCTTGGAAAAATAAAGCGTTCCAGTGGTTTTACTTACTTTTCACTGGTACAAACGGCCAGTATCGAGAATGTTTGATAAATATAGTGATCCAGCAGTTTTTTTTTCAATTTCCTCTGAAATATCAGGCGAAATGAAGAATCTTGGAAAAATAAAGCGTTCCAGTGGTTTTACTTACTTTTCACTAGTACAAACGGCCAGTATCAAAAATATTTGAAAAATCTCGTGTTCCAGCAGTTTTTTCTCAATTTACTCTGAAATATCAGGCGAAATGAAGAATTTTCGACAAATAAGACGTTCCAGTGGTTTTACTTACATTTCACTGGTAGAAACGGCCAGTATCGAAAATATTTGAAAAATCTCGTGTTCCAGCAGTTTTTTCTCAATTTACTCTGAAATATCAGGCGAAATGAAGAATTTTCGACAAATAAGACATTCCAGTTGTTTTTCTTACTTTTCACTAGTACAAACGGCCAGTATCAAAAATATTTGATAAATATCGTGTTCCAGCAGTTTTTTCTCAATTTCCTCTGAAATATCAGGCGAAATGAAGAATTTTCGACAAATAAGACGTTCCAGTGGTTTTACTTACATTTCACTGGTACAAACGGCCAGTATCGAGAATATTTGAAAAATCTCGTGTTCAAGCTGTTTTTTCTCAATTTCCTCTGAAATATCAGGCGAAATGAAGAATTTTCGACAAACAAGACGTTCTAGTGGTTTTACGTACTTTTCACTGGTACAAACGGCCAGTATCGAGAATATTTGAAAAATCTTGTGTTACAGCAGTTTTTTCTCAATTTCCTCTGAAATATCAGGCGAAATGAAGAATCTTGGAAAAATAAAGCGTTCCAGTGGTTTTACTTACTTTTCACTGGTACAAACGGCCAGTATCGAGAATGTTTGATAAATATAGTGATCCAGCAGTTTTTTCTCAATTTCCTCTGAAATATCAGGCGAAATGAAGAATCTTGGAAAAATAAAGCGTTCCAGTGGTTTTACTTACTTTTCACTGGTACAAACGGCCAGTATCGAGAATATTTGAAAAATCTCGTGTTCCAGCAGTTTTTTCTCAATTTCCTCTGAAATATCAGGCGAAATGAAGAATTTTCGACAAATAAGACGTTCCAGTGGTTTTACTTACATTTCACTGGTAGAAACGGCCAGTATCGAAAATATTTGAAAAATCTCGTGTTCCAGCAGTTTTTTCTCAATTTCCTCTGCAATATCAGGCGAAATGAAGAATTTTCGACAAATAAGACGTTCCAGTGGTTTTACTTACATTTCAATGGTACAAACGGCCAGTATCGAGAATATTTGAAAAATCTCGTGTTCAAGCAGTTTTTTCTCAATTTCCTCTGAAATATCAGGCGAAATGAAGAATTTTCGACAAATAAGACATTCCAGTTGTTTTTCTTACTTTTCACTGGTACAAACGGCTAGTATCGAGATTGTTTGAAAAATCTCGTGTTCCAGCAGTTTTTTCTCAATTTCCTCTGAAATATCAGGCGAAATGAAGAATCTTGGAAAAATAAAGCTTTCCAGTGGTTTTACTTACTTTTCACTGGTACAAACGGCCAGTATCGAGAATATTTGATAAATCTCGTGTTCCTGCAGTTTTTTCTCAATTTACTCTGAAATATTAGGCGAAATGAAGAATTTACGACAAACAAGACGTTCTAGTGGTTTTACGTACTTTTCACTGGTACAAACGGCCAGTATCGAGAATATTTGAAAAATCTTGTGTTCCAGCAGTTTTTTCTCAATTTCCTCTGAAATATCAGGCGAAATGAAGAATTTTCGACAAATAAGACGTTCCAGTGGTTTTACTTACATTTCACTGGTACAAACGGCTAGTATCGAGAATTTTTGAAAAATATCGTGTGCCAGCAATTATTTTTGAATTTCCTCCGAAATTTCAGGCGAAATGAAGAATTTTCGACAAATAAGACGTTCCAGTGGTTTTACTTACATTTTACTGGTACAAACGGCCAGTATCGAGAATATTTGAAAAATCTCGTGCTCCAGTAGTTTTTTCTCAATTTCCTCTGAAATATCAGGCGAAATGAAGAATCTTGGAAAAATAAAGCGTTCCAGTGGTTTTACTTACATTTCACTGGTACAAACGGCCAGTATCGAGAATATTTGAAAAATCTCGTGTTCCAGCAGTTTTTTCTCAATTTCCTCTGAAATATCAGGCGAAATGAAGAATTTTCGACAAATAAGAAATGAAGAATCTTGGAAAAATAAGGCGTTCCAATGGTTTTACTTACATTTCACTGGTACAAACGGCCAGTATCGAGAATATTTGAAAAATCTCGTGTTCCAGCAGTTTTTTCTCAATTTCCTCTGAAATATCAGGCGAAATGAAGAATCTTGGAAAAATAAAGCGTTCCAATGGTTTTACTTACTTTTCACTGGTACAAACGACCAGTATCGAGAATGATTGATAAATATCGTGTTCCAGCAGTTTTTTCTCAATTTCCTCTGAAATATCAGGCGAAATGAAGAATCTTGGAAAAATAAAGCGTTCCAGTGGTTTTACTTACATTTCACTGGTACAAACGGCCAGTATCGAGAATATTTGAAAAATCTCGTGTTCCAGCAGTTTTTTCTCAATTTCCTCTGAAATATCAGGCGAAATGAAGAATTTTCGACAAATAAGAAATGAAGAATCTTGGAAAAATAAGGCGTTCCAATGGTTTTACTTACATTTCACTGGTACAAACGGCCAGTATCGAGAATATTTGAAAAATCTCGTGTTCCAGCAGTTTTTTCTCAATTTCCTCTGAAATATCAGGCGAAATGAAGAATCTTGGAAAAATAAAGCGTTCCAATGGTTTTACTTACTTTTCACTGGTACAAACGACCAGTATCGAGAATGATTGATAAATATCGTGTTCCAGCAGTTTTTTTTCAATTTCCTCTGAAATATCAGGCGAAATGAAGAATTTTCGACAAATAAGACGTTCCAGTGGTTCTACTTACATTTCACTGGTACAAACGGCCAGTATCGAGAAAATTTGAAAAATCTCGTGTTCCAGCAGTGTTTTCTCAATTTCCTCTGAAATATCAGGCGAATTGAAGAATCTTGGAAAAATAAGACGTTCCAGTGGTTTTACTTACATTTCACTGGTAGAAACGGCCAGTATCGAAAATATTTGAAAAATCTCGTGTTCCAGCAGTTTTTTCTCAATTTCCTCTGCAATATCAGGCGAAATGAAGAATTTTCGACAAATAAGACGTTCCAGTGGTTTTACTTACATTTCAATGGTACAAACGGCCAGTATCGAGAATATTTAAAAAATCTCGTGTTCCAGCAGTTTTTTCTCAATTTCCTCTGAAATATCAGGCGAAATGAAGAATTTTCGACAAATAAGACGTTCCAATGGTTTTACTTACATTTCACTGGTACAAACGGCCAGTATCGAGAATATTTGATAAATATCGTGTTCCAGCAGTTTTTTCTCAATTTCCTCTGAAATATCAGGCGAAATGAAGAATTTTCGACAAATAAGACGTTCCAGTGGTTTTACTTACATTTCACTGGTACAAACGGCCAGTATCGAGAATATTTGAAAAATCTCGTGTTCAAGCTGTTTTTTCTCAATTTCCTCTGAAATATCAGGCGAAATGAAGAATTTTCGACAAACAAGACGTTCTAGTGGTTTTACGTACTTTTCACTGGTACAAACGGCCAGTATCGAGAATATTTGAAAAATCTTGTGTTACAGCAGTTTTTTCTCAATTTCCTCTGAAATATCAGGCGAAATGAAGAATCTTGGAAAAATAAAGCGTTCCAGTGGTTTTACTTACTTTTCACTGGTACAAACGGCCAGTATCGAGAATGTTTGATAAATATAGTGATCCAGCAGTTTTTTCTCAATTTCCTCTGAAATATCGGGCGAAATGAAGAATCTTGGAAAAATAAAGCGTTCCGTTCGTTTTACTTACATTTCACTGGTACAAACGGCCAGTATCGAGAATATTTGAAAAATCTCGTGTTCCAGCAGTTTTTTCTCAATTTCCTCTGAAATATCAGGCGAAATGAAGAATTTTCGACAAATAAGGCGTTCCAATGGTTTTACTTACATTTCACTGGTACAAACGGCCAGTATCGAGAATTTTTGAAAAATATCGTGTGCCAGCAATTATTTTTGAATTTCTTCCGAAATTTCAGGCGAAATGAAGAATTTTCGACAAATGTCTTATTTGTCCAATGGTTCCAATGGTTTTACTTACATTTCACTGGTACAAACGGCCAGTATCGAGAATATTTGAAAAATCTCGTGTTCCAGCAGTTTTTTCTCAATTTCGGCGAAATAAAGAATCTTGGAAAAATAAGGCGTTCCAATGGTTTTACTTACATTTCACTGGTACAAACGGCCATTATCGAGAATATTTGAAAAATCTCGTGTTTCAGCAGTTTTTTCTCAATTTCCTCTGAAATATCAGGCGAAATGAAGAATCTTGGAAAAATAAAGCGTTCCAATGGTTTTACTTACTTTTCACTGGTACAAACGGCCTGTATCGAGAATGTTTGATAAATATCGTGTTCCAGCAGTTTTTTCTCAATATCCTCTGAAATATCGGGCGAAATGAAGAATCTTGGAAAAATAAAGCGTTCCAGTGGTTTTACTTACTTTTCACTGGTACAAACGGCCAGTATCGAGAATATTTGATAAATCTCGTGTTCCTGCAGTTTTTTCTCAATTTACTCTGAAATATTAGGCGAAATGAAGAATTTTCGACAAATAAGACGTTCCAGTGGTTTTACTTACATTTCACTGGTACAAACGGCCAGTATCGAGAAGGTTTGATAAATATCGTGTTCCAGCAGTTTTTTCTCAATTTCCTCTGAAATATCAGGCGAAATGAAGAATTTTCGACAAATAAGACGTTCCAGTGGTTTTACTTACATTTCACTGGTACAAACGGCTAGTATCGAGAATTTTTGAAAAATATCGTGTGCCAGCAATTATTTTTGAATTTCCTCCGAAATTTCAGGCGAAATGAAGAATTTTCGACAAATAAGACGTTCCAGTGGTTTTACTTACATTTCACTGATACAAACGGCCAGTATCGAGAATATTTGAAAAATCTCGTGTTCCAGCAGTTTTTTCTCAATTTCCTCTGAAATATCAGGCGAAATGAAGAATTTTCGACAAATAAGAAATGAAGAATCTTGGAAAAATAAGGCGTTCCAATGGTTTTACTTACATTTCACTGGTACAAACGGCCAGTATCGAGAATGTTTGATAAATATCGTGTTCCAGCAGTTTTTTTTCAATTTCCTCTGAAATATCAGGCGAAATGAAGAATTTTCGACAACTAAGACATTCCAGTTGTTTTTCTTACTTTTCACTAGTACAAACGGCCAGTATCGAGAATGTTTGATAAATATCGTGTTCCAGCAGTTTTTTTTCAATTTCCTCTGAAATATCAGGCGAAATGAAGAATTTTCGACAAATAAGACATTCCAGTTGTTTTTCTTACTTTTCACTAGTACAAACGGCCAGTATCGAGAATATTTGAAAAATCTCGTGTTCCAGCAGTTTTTTCTCAATTTACTCTGAAATATCAGGCGAAATGAAGAATTTTCGACAAATAAGACGTTCCAATGGTTTTACTTACATTTCACTGGTACAAACGGCCAGTATCGAGAATGTGTGCAAAATATCGTGTTCCAGCAATTTTTTCTCAATTTTTTCTGAAATATCAGGCGAAATGAAGAATTTTCGACAAATAAGACATTCCAGTGGTTTTTCTTACTTTTCACTAGTACAAACGGCCAGTATCGAGAATATTTGAAAAATCTCGTGTTCCAGCAGTTTTTTCTCAATGTACTCTGAAATATCAGGCGAAATGAAGAATTTTCGACAAATAAGACATTCCAGTTGTTTTTCTTACTTTTCACTAGTACAAACGGCCAGTATCAAAAATATTTGAAAAATCTCGTGTTCCAGCAGTTTTTTCTCAATTTACTCTGAAATATCAGGCGAAATGAAGAATTTTCGACAAATAAGACGTTCCAGTGGTTTTACTTACATTTCACTGGTACAAACGGCCAGTATCGAGAATATTTGAAAAATCTCGTGTTCCAGCAGTTTTTTCTCAATTTCCTCTGAAATATCAGGCGAAATGAAGAATTTTAGACAAATAAGGCGTTCCAATGGTTTTACTTACATTTCACTGGTACAAACGGCCAGTATCGAGAATTTTTGAAAAATATCGTGTGCCAGCAATTATTTTTGAATTTCTTCCGAAATTTCAGGCGAAATGAAGAATTTTCGACAAATGTCTTATTTGTCCAATGGTTCCAATGGTTTTACTTACATTTCACTGGTACAAACGGCCAGTATCGAGAATATTTGAAAAATCTCGTGTTCCAGCAGTTTTTTCTCAATTTCGGCGAAATAAAGAATCTTGGAAAAATAAGGCGTTCCAATGGTTTTACTTACATTTCACTGGTACAAACGGCCAGTATCGAGAATATTTGAAAAATCTCGTGTTTCAGCAGTTTTTTCTCAATTTCCTCTGAAATATCAGGCGAAATGAAGAATCTTGGAAAAATAAGGCGTTCCAATGGTTTTACTTACATTTCACTGGTACAAACGGCCAGTATCGAGAATATTTGAAAAATCTCGTGTTCCAGCAGTTTTTTCTCAATTTCCTCTGAAATATCAGGCGAAATGAAGAATCTTGGAAAAATAAAGCGTTCCAATGGTTTTACTTACTTTTCACTGGTACAAACGACCAGTATCGAGAATGATTGATAAATATCGTGTTCCAGCAGTTTTTTCTCAATTTCCTCTGAAATATCAGGCGAAATGAAGAATCTTGGAAAAATAAAGCGTTCCAGTGGTTTTACTTACATTTCACTGGTACAAACGGCCAGTATCGAGAATATTTGAAAAATCTCGTGTTCCAGCAGTTTTTTCTCAATTTCCTCTGAAATATCAGGCGAAATGAAGAATTTTCGACAAATAAGAAATGAAGAATCTTGGAAAAATAAGGCGTTCCAATGGTTTTACTTACATTTCACTGGTACAAACGGCCAGTATCGAGAATATTTGAAAAATCTCGTGTTCCAGCAGTTTTTTCTCAATTTCCTCTGAAATATCAGGCGAAATGAAGAATCTTGGAAAAATAAAGCGTTCCAATGGTTTTACTTACTTTTCATTGGTACAAACGACCAGTATCGAGAATGATTGATAAATATCGTGTTCCAGCAGTTTTTTTTCAATTTCCTCTGAAATATCAGGCGAAATGAAGAATTTTCGACAAATAAGACGTTCCAGTGGTTTTACTTACATTTCACTGGTACAAACGGCCAGTATCGAGAAAATTTGAAAAATCTCGTGTTCCAGCAGTGTTTTCTCAATTTCCTCTGAAATATCAGGCGAATTGAAGAATCTTGGAAAAATAAGACGTTCCAGTGGTTTTACTTACATTTCACTGGTAGAAACGGCCAGTATCGAAAATATTTGAAAAATCTCGTGTTCCAGCAGTTTTTTCTCAATTTCCTCTGCAATATCAGGCGAAATGAAGAATTTTCGACAAATAAGACGTTCCAGTGGTTTTACTTACATTTCAATGGTACAAACGGCCAGTATCGAGAATATTTAAAAAATCTCGTGTTCCAGCAGTTTTTTCTCAATTTCCTCTGAAATATCAGGCGAAATGAAGAATTTTCGACAAATAAGACGTTCCAATGGTTTTACTTACATTTCACTGGTACAAACGGCCAGTATCGAGAATATTTGATAAATATCGTGTTCCAGCAGTGTTTTCTCAATTTCCTCTGAAATATCAGGCGAATTGAAGAATCTTGGAAAAATAAGACGTTCCAGTGGTTTTACTTACATTTCACTGGTAGAAACGGCCAGTATCGAAAATATTTGAAAAATCTCGTGTTCCAGCAGTTTTTTCTCAATTTCCTCTGCAATATCAGGCGAAATGAAGAATTTTCGACAAATAAGACGTTCCAGTGGTTTTACTTACATTTCAATGGTACAAACGGCCAGTATCGAGAATATTTAAAAAATCTCGTGTTCCAGCAGTTTTTTCTCAATTTCCTCTGAAATATCAGGCGAAATGAAGAATTTTCGACAAATAAGACGTTCCAATGGTTTTACTTACATTTCACTGGTACAAACGGCCAGTATCGAGAATATTTGATAAATATCGTGTTCCAGCAGTTTTTTCTCAATTTCCTCTGAAATATCAGGCGAAATGAAGAATTTTCGACAAATAAGACGTTCCAGTGGTTTTACTTACATTTCACTGGTACAAACGGCCAGTATCGAGAATATTTGAAAAATCTCGTGTTCAAGCTGTTTTTTCTCAATTTCCTCTGAAATATCAGGCGAAATGAAGAATTTTCGACAAACAAGACGTTCTAGTGGTTTTACGTACTTTTCACTGGTACAAACGGCCAGTATCGAGAATATTTGAAAAATCTTGTGTTCCAGCAGTTTTTTCTCAATTTCCTCTGAAATATCAGGCGAAATGAAGAATTTTCGACAAATAAGACGTTCCAGTGGTTTTACTTACATTTCACTGGTACAAACGGCTAGTATCGAGAATTTTTGAAAAATATCGTGTGCCAGCAATTATTTTTGAATTTCCTCCGAAATTTCAGGCGAAATGAAGAATTTTCGACAAATAAGACGTTCCAGTGGTTTTACTTACATTTTACTGGTACAAACGGCCAGTATCGAGAATATTTGAAAAATCTCGTGCTCCAGTAGTTTTTTCTCTATTTCCTCTGAAATATCAGGCGAAATGAAGAATCTTGGAAAAATAAAGCGTTCCAGTGGTTTTACTTACATTTCACTGGTACAAACGGCGAGTATCGAGAATATTTGAAAAATCTCGTGTTCCAGCAGTTTTTTCTCAATTTCCTCTGAAATATCAGGCGAAATGAAGAATTTTCGACAAATAAGAAATGAAGAATCTTGGAAAAATAAGGCGTTCCAATGGTTTTACTTACATTTCACTGGTACAAACGGCCAGTATCGAGAATATTTGAAAAATCTCGTGTTCCAGCAGTTTTTTCTCAATTTCCTCTGAAATATCAGGCGAAATGAAGAATCTTGGAAAAATAAAGCGTTCCAGTGGTTTTACTTACATTTCACTGGTACAAACGGCCAGTATCGAGAATATTTGAAAAATCTCGTGTTCCAGCAGTTTTTTCTCAATTTCCTCTGAAATATCAGGCGAAATGAAGAATTTTCGACAAATAAGAAATGAAGAATCTTGGAAAAATAAGGCGTTCCAATGGTTTTACTTACATTTCACTGGTACAAACGGCCAGTATCGAGAATATTTGAAAAATCTCGTGTTCCAGCAGTTTTTTCTCAATTTCCTCTGAAATATCAGGCGAAATGAAGAATTTTCGACAAATAAGACGTTCCAGTGGTTTTACTTACATTTCACTGGTACAAACGGCTAGTATCGAGAATTTTTGAAAAATATCGTGTGCCAGCAATTATTTTTGAATTTCCTCCGAAATTTCAGGCGAAATGAAGAATTTTCGACAAATAAGACGTTCCAGTGGTTTTACTTACATTTTACTGGTACAAACGGCCAGTATCGAGAATATTTGAAAAATCTCGTGCTCCAGTAGTTTTTTCTCAATTTCCTCTGAAATATCAGGCGAAATGAAGAATCTTGGAAAAATAAAGCGTTCCAATGGTTTTACTTACTTTTCACTGGTACAAACGACCAGTATCGAGAATGATTGATAAATATCGTGTTCCAGCAGTTTTTTCTCAATTTCCTCTGAAATATCAGGCGAAATGAAGAATCTTGGAAAAATAAAGCGTTCCAGTGGTTTTACTTACATTTCACTGGTACAAACGGCCAGTATCGAGAATATTTGAAAAATCTCGTGTTTCAGCAGTTTTTTCTCAATTTCCTCTGAAATATCAGGCGAAATGAAGAATTTTCGACAAATAAGAAATGAAGAATCTTGGAAAAATAAGGCGTTCCAATGGTTTTACTTACATTTCACTGGTACAAACGGCCAGTATCGAGAATATTTGAAAAATCTCGTGTTCCAGCAGTTTTTTCTCAATTTCCTCTGAAATATCAGGCGAAATGAAGAATCTTGGAAAAATAAAGCGTTCCAATGGTTTTACTTACTTTTCACTGGTACAAACGACCAGTATCGAGAATGATTGATAAATATCGTGTTCCAGCAGTTTTTTTTCAATTTCCTCTGAAATATCAGGCGAAATGAAGAATTTTCGACAAATAAGACGTTCCAGTGGTTTTACTTACATTTCACTGGTACAAACGGCCAGTATCGAGAAAATTTGAAAAATCTCGTGTTCCAGCAGTGTTTTCTCAATTTCCTCTGAAATATCAGGCGAATTGAAGAATCTTGGAAAAATAAGACGTTCCAGTGGTTTTACTTACATTTCACTGGTAGAAACGGCCAGTATCGAAAATATTTGAAAAATCTCGTGTTCCAGCAGTTTTTTCTCAATTTCCTCTGCAATATCAGGCGAAATGAAGAATTTTCGACAAATAAGACGTTCCAGTGGTTTTACTTACATTTCAATGGTACAAACGGCCAGTATCGAGAATATTTAAAAAATCTCGTGTTCCAGCAGTTTTTTCTCAATTTCCTCTGAAATATCAGGCGAAATGAAGAATTTTCGACAAATAAGACGTTCCAATGGTTTTACTTACATTTCACTGGTACAAACGGCCAGTATCGAGAATATTTGATAAATATCGTGTTCCAGCAGTTTTTTCTCAATTTCCTCTGAAATATCAGGCGAAATGAAGAATTTTCGACAAATAAGACGTTCCAGTGGTTTTACTTACATTTCACTGGTACAAACGGCCAGTATCGAGAATATTTGAAAAATCTCGTGTTCAAGCTGTTTTTTCTCAATTTCCTCTGAAATATCAGGCGAAATGAAGAATTTTCGACAAACAAGACGTTCTAGTGGTTTTACGTACTTTTCACTGGTACAAACGGCCAGTATCGAGAATATTTGAAAAATCTTGTGTTACAGCAGTTTTTTCTCAATTTCCTCTGAAATATCAGGCGAAATGAAGAATCTTGGAAAAATAAAGCGTTCCAGTGGTTTTACTTACTTTTCACTGGTACAAACGGCCAGTATCGAGAATGTTTGATAAATATAGTGATCCAGCAGTTTTTTCTCAATTTCCTCTGAAATATCAGGCGAAATGAAGAATCTTGGAAAAATAAAGCGTTCCGTTCGTTTTACTTACATTTCACTGGTACAAACGGCCAGTATCGAGAATATTTGAAAAATCTCGTGTTCCAGCAGTTTTTTCTCAATTTCCTCTGAAATATCAGGCGAAATGAAGAATTTTCGACAAATAAGGCGTTCCAATGGTTTTACTTACATTTCACTGGTACAAACGGCCAGTATCGAGAATTTTTGAAAAATATCGTGTGCCAGCAATTATTTTTGAATTTCTTCCGAAATTTCAGGCGAAATGAAGAATTTTCGACATATGTCTTATTTGTCCAATGGTTCCAATGGTTTTACTTACATTTCACTGGTACAAACGGCCAGTATCGAGAATATTTGAAAAATCTCGTGTTCCAGCAGTTTTTTCTCAATTTCGGCGAAATAAAGAATCTTGGAAAAATAAGGCGTTCCAATGGTTTTACTTACATTTCACTGGTACAAACGGCCAGTATCGAGAATATTTGAAAAATCTCGTGTTTCAGCAGTTTTTTCTCAATTTCCTCTGAAATATCAGGCGAAATGAAGAATCTTGGAAAAATAAAGCGTTCCAATGGTTTTACTTACTTTTCACTGGTACAAACGGCCTGTATCGAGAATGTTTGATAAATATCGTGTTCCAGCAGTTTTTTCTCAATATCCTCTGAAATATCGGGCGAAATGAAGAATCTTGGAAAAATAAAGCGTTCCAGTGGTTTTACTTACTTTTCACTGGTACAAACGGCCAGTATCGAGAATATTTGATAAATCTCGTGTTCCTGCAGTTTTTTCTCAATTTACTCTGAAATATTAGGCGAAATGAAGAATTTTCGACAAATAAGACGTTCCAGTGGTTTTACTTACATTTCACTGGTACAAACGGCCAGTATCGAGAAGGTTTGATAAATATCGTGTTCCAGCAGTTTTTTCTCAATTTCCTCTGAAATATCAGGCGAAATGAAGAATTTTCGACAAATAAGACGTTCCAGTGGTTTTACTTACATTTCACTGGTACAAACGGCTAGTATCGAGAATTTTTGAAAAATATCGTGTGCCAGCAATTATTTTTGAATTTCCTCCGAAATTTCAGGCGAAATGAAGAATTTTCGACAAATAAGACGTTCCAGTGGTTTTACTTACATTTCACTGATACAAACGGCCAGTATCGAGAATATTTGAAAAATCTCGTGTTCCAGCAGTTTTTTCTCAATTTCCTCTGAAATATCAGGCGAAATGAAGAATTTTCGACAAATAAGAAATGAAGAATCTTGGAAAAATAAGGCGTTCCAATGGTTTTACTTACATTTCACTGGTACAAACGGCCAGTATCGAGAATGTTTGATAAATATCGTGTTCCAGCAGTTTTTTTTCAATTTCCTCTGAAATATCAGGCGAAATGAAGAATTTTCGACAACTAAGACATTCCAGTTGTTTTTCTTACTTTTCACTAGTACAAACGGCCAGTATCGAGAATGTTTGATAAATATCGTGTTCCAGCAGTTTTTTTTCAATTTCCTCTGAAATATCAGGCGAAATGAAGAATTTTCGACAAATAAGACGTTCCAGTGGTTTTACTTACATTTCACTGGTACAAACGGCCAGTATCGAGAAAATTTGAAAAATCTCGTGTTCCAGCAGTGTTTTCTCAATTTCCTCTGAAATATCAGGCGAAATGAAGAATCTTGGAAAAATAAAGCGTTCCAGTGGTTTTACTTACTTTTCACTGGTACAAAGGGCTAGTATCGAGATTGTTTGAAAAATCTCGTGTTCCAGCAGTTTTTTCTCAATTTCCTCTGAAATATCAGGCGAAATGAAGAATCTTGGAAAAATAAAGCGTTCCAATGGTTTTACTTACATTTCACTGGTACAAACGGCCAGTATCGAGAATGTTTGATAAATATCGTGTTCCAGCAGTTTTTTTTTGAATTTTATCTGAAATATCAGGCGAAATGGAGAATTTTCGACAAATAAGACGTTCCAGTGGTTTTACTTACATTTCACTGGTACAAACGGCCAGTATCGAGAATGTTTGATAAATATCGTGTTCCAGCAGTTTTTTTTCAATTTCCTCTGAAATATCAGGCGAAATGAAGAATTTTCGACAACTAAGACATTCCAGTTGTTTTTCTTACTTTTCACTAGTACAAACGGCCAGTATCGAGAATATTTGAAAAATCTCGTGTTCCAGCAGTTTTTTCTCAATTTACTCTGAAATATCAGGCGAAATGAAGAATTTTCGACAAATAAGACGTTCCAATGGTTTTACTTACATTTCACTGGTACAAACGGCCAGTATCGAGAATGTGTGCAAAATATCGTGTTCCAGCAATTTTTTCTCAATTTTTTCTGAAATATCAGGCGAAATGAAGAATTTTCGACAAATAAGACATTCCAGTGGTTTTTCTTACTCTTCACTAGTACAAACGGCCAGTATCGAGAATATTTGAAAAATCTCGTGTTCCAGCAGTTTTTTCTCAATGTACTCTGAAATATCAGGCGAAATGAAGAATTTTCGACAAATAAGACATTCCAGTTGTTTTTCTTACTTTTCACTAGTACAAACGGCCAGTATCAAAAATATTTGAAAAATCTCGTGTTCCAGCAGTTTTTTCTCAATTTACTCTGAAATATCAGGCGAAATGAAGAATTTTCGACAAATAAGACGTTCCAGTGGTTTTACTTACATTTCACTGGTACAAACGGCCAGTATCGAGAATATTTGAAAAATCTCGTGTTCCAGCAGTTTTTTCTCAATTTCCTCTGAAATATCAGGCGAAATGAAGAATTTTAGACAAATAAGGCGTTCCAATGGTTTTACTTACATTTCACTGGTACAAACGGCCAGTATCGAGAATATTTGATAAATATCGTGTTCCAGCAGTTTTTTCTCAATTTCCTCTGAAATATCAGGCGAAATGAAGAATTTTCGACAAATAAGACGTTCCAGTGGTTTTACTTACATTTCACTGGTACAAACGGCCAGTATCGAGAATATTTGAAAAATCTCGTGTTCAAGCTGTTTTTTCTCAATTTCCTCTGAAATATCAGGCGAAATGAAGAATTTTCGACAAACAAGACGTTCTAGTGGTTTTACGTACTTTTCACTGGTACAAACGGCCAGTATCGAGAATATTTGAAAAATCTTGTGTTACAGCAGTTTTTTCTCAATTTCCTCTGAAATATCAGGCGAAATGAAGAATCTTGGAAAAATAAAGCGTTCCAGTGGTTTTACTTACTTTTCACTGGTACAAACGGCCAGTATCGAGAATGTTTGATAAATATAGTGATCCAGCAGTTTTTTTTTCAATTTCCTCTGAAATATCAGGCGAAATGAAGAATCTTGGAAAAATAAAGCGTTCCAGTGGTTTTACTTACTTTTCACTGGTACAAACGGCCAGTATCGAGAATGTTTGATAAATATAGTGATCCAGCAGTTTTTTCTCAATTTCCTCTGAAATATCAGGCGAAATGAAGAATCTTGGAAAAATAAAGCGTTCCGTTCGTTTTACTTACATTTCACTGGTACAAACGGCCAGTATCGAGAATATTTGAAAAATCTCGTGTTCCAGCAGTTTTTTCTCAATTTCCTCTGAAATATCAGGCGAAATGAAGAATTTTCGACAAATAAGACGTTCCAGTGGTTTTACTTACATTTCACTGGTACAAACGGCCAGTATCGAGAATATTTGAAAAATCTCGTGTTCAAGCTGTTTTTTCTCAATTTCCTCTGAAA
The DNA here is from genome assembly GCA_963971155.1 of Anthrax anthrax. Taxonomy (NCBI): domain Eukaryota; kingdom Metazoa; phylum Arthropoda; class Insecta; order Diptera; family Bombyliidae; genus Anthrax; species Anthrax anthrax. The sequence goes on from CAXAQU010000226.1 coordinate 21,173, forward strand.
TATCAGGCGAAATGAAGAATTTTCGACAAACAAGACGTTCTAGTGGTTTTACGTACTTTTCACTGGTACAAACGGCCAGTATCGAGAATATTTGAAAAATCTTGTGTTACAGCAGTTTTTTCTCAATTTCCTCTGAAATATCAGGCGAAATGAAGAATTTTAGACAAATAAGGCGTTCCAATGGTTTTACTTACATTTCACTGGTACAAACGGCCAGTATCGAGAATATTTGAAAAATCTCGTGTTCCAGCAGTTTTTTCTCAATTTCCTCTGAAATATCAGGCGAAATGAAGAATTTTAGACAAATAAGGCGTTCCAATGGTTTTACTTACATTTCACTGGTACAAACGGCCAGTATCGAGAATATTTGATAAATATCGTGTTCCAGCAGTTTTTTCTCAATTTCCTCTGAAATATCAGGCGAAATGAAGAATTTTCGACAAATAAGACGTTCCAGTGGTTTTACTTACATTTCACTGGTACAAACGGCCAGTATCGAGAATATTTGAAAAATCTCGTGTTCAAGCTGTTTTTTCTCAATTTCCTCTGAAATATCAGGCGAAATGAAGAATTTTCGACAAACAAGACGTTCTAGTGGTTTTACGTACTTTTCACTGGTACAAACGGCCAGTATCGAGAATATTTGAAAAATCTTGTGTTACAGCAGTTTTTTCTCAATTTCCTCTGAAATATCAGGCGAAATGAAGAATTTTAGACAAATAAGGCGTTCCAATGGTTTTACTTACATTTCACTGGTACAAACGGCCAGTATCGAGAATATTTGATAAATATCGTGTTCCAGCAGTTTTTTCTCAATTTCCTCTGAAATATCAGGCGAAATGAAGAATTTTCGACAAATAAGACGTTCCAGTGGTTTTACTTACATTTCACTGGTACAAACGGCCAGTATCGAGAATATTTGAAAAATCTCGTGTTCCAGCAGTTTTTTCTCAATTTCCTCTGAAATATCAGGCGAAATGAAGAATTTTCGACAAATAAGACGTTCCAGTGGTTTTACTTACATTTCACTGGTACAAACGGCCAGTATCGAGAATATTTGAAAAATCTCGTGTTCAAGCTGTTTTTTCTCAATTTCCTCTGAAATATCAGGCGAAATGAAGAATTTTCGACAAACAAGACGTTCTAGTGGTTTTACGTACTTTTCACTGGTACAAACGGCCAGTATCGAGAATATTTGAAAAATCTTGTGTTACAGCAGTTTTTTCTCAATTTCCTCTGAAATATCAGGCGAAATGAAGAATCTTGGAAAAATAAAGCGTTCCAGTGGTTTTACTTACTTTTCACTGGTACAAACGGCCAGTATCGAGAATATTTGATAAATATCGTGTTCCAGCAGTTTTTTCTCAATTTCCTCTGAAATATCAGGCGAAATGAAGAATTTTCGACAAATAAGACGTTCCAGTGGTTTTACTTACATTTCACTGGTACAAACGGCCAGTATCAAAAATATTTGAAAAATCTCGTGTTCCAGCAGTTTTTTCTCAATTTACTCTGAAATATCAGGCGAAATGAAGAATTTTCGACAAATAAGACGTTCCAGTGGTTTTACTTACATTTCACTGGTAGAAACGGCCAGTATCGAAAATATTTGAAAAATCTCGTGTTCCAGCAGTTTTTTCTCAATTTCCTCTGAAATATCAGGCGAAATGAAGAATTTTCGACAAATAAGACATTCCAGTTGTTTTTCTTACTTTTCACTAGTACAAACGGCCAGTATCAAAAATATTTGATAAATATCGTGTTCCAGCAGTTATTTCTCAATTTCCTCTTAAATTTCAGGCGAAATGAAGAATTTTCGACAAATAAGACGTTCCAGTGGTTTTACTTACATTTCACTGGTACAAACGGCCAGTATCGAGAATATTTGAAAAATCTCGTGTTCAAGCTGTTTTTTCTCAATTTCCTCTGAAATATCCGGCGAAATGAAGAATTTACGACAAACAAGACGTTCTAGTGGTTTTACGTACTTTTCACTGGTACAAACGGCCAGTATCGAGAATATTTGAAAAATCTTGTGTTACAGCAGTTTTTTCTCAATTTCCTCTGAAATATCAGGCGAAATGAAGAATCTTGGAAAAATAAAGCGTTCCAGTGGTTTTACTTACTTTTCACTGGTACAAACGGCCAGTATCGAGAATGTTTGATAAATATAGTGATCCAGCAGTTTTTTCTCAATTTCCTCTGAAATATCAGGCGAAATGAAGAATCTTGGAAAAATAAAGCGTTCCGTTCGTTTTACTTACATTTCACTGGTACAAACGGCCAGTATCGAGAATATTTGAAAAATCTCGTGTTCCAGCAGTTTTTTCTCAATTTCCTCTGAAATATCAGGCGAAATGAAGAATTTTCGACAAATAAGACGTTCCAGTGGTTTTACTTACATTTTACAGGTAGAAACGGCCAGTATCGAAAATATTTGAAAAATCTCGTGTTCCAGCAGTTTTTTCTCAATTTCCTCTGAAATATCAGGCGAAATGAAGAATTTTCGACAAATAAGACGTTCCAGTGGTTTTACTTACATTTCAATGGTACAAACGGCCAGTATCGAGAATATTTGAAAAATCTCGTGTTCAAGCAGTTTTTTCTCAATTTCCTCTGAAATATCAGGCGAAATGAAGAATTTTCGACAAATAAGACATTCCAGTTGTTTTTCTTACTTTTCACTGGTACAAACGGCCAGTATCGAGAATATTTGAAAAATCTCGTGTTCCAGCAGTTTTTTCTCAATTTCCTCTGAAATATCAGGCGAAATGAAGAATTTTCGACAAATAAGACGTTCCAGTGGTTTTACTTACATTTCACTGGTACAAACGGCCAGTATCGAGAATATTTGAAAAATCTCGTGTTCAAGCTGTTTTTTCTCAATTTCCTCTGAAATATCAGGCGAAATGAAGAATTTTCGACAAACAAGACGTTCTAGTGGTTTTACGTACTTTTCACTGGTACAAACGGCCAGTATCGAGAATATTTGAAAAATCTTGTGTTACAGCAGTTTTTTCTCAATTTCCTCTGAAATATCAGGCGAAATGAAGAATCTTGGAAAAATAAAGCGTTCCAGTGGTTTTACTTACTTTTCACTGGTACAAACGGCCAGTATCGAGAATGTTTGATAAATATAGTGATCCAGCAGTTTTTTTTTCAATTTCCTCTGAAATATCAGGCGAAATGAAGAATATTGGAAAAATAAAGCGTTCCAGTGGTTTTACTTACTTTTCACTAGTACAAACGGCCAGTATCAAAAATATTTGAAAAATCTCGTGTTCCAGCAGTTTTTTCTCAATTTACTCTGAAATATCAGGCGAAATGAAGAATTTTCGACAAATAAGACGTTCCAGTGGTTTTACTTACATTTCACTGGTAGAAACGGCCAGTATCGAAAATATTTGAAAAATCTCGTGTTCCAGCAGTTTTTTCTCAATTTACTCTGAAATATCAGGCGAAATGAAGAATTTTCGACAAATAAGACATTCCAGTTGTTTTTCTTACTTTTCACTAGTACAAACGGCCAGTATCAAAAATATTTGATAAATATCGTGTTCCAGCAGTTTTTTCTCAATTTCCTCTGAAATATCAGGCGAAATGAAGAATTTTCGACAAATAAGACGTTCCAGTGGTTTTACTTACATTTCACTGGTACAAACGGCCAGTATCGAGAATATTTGAAAAATCTCGTGTTCAAGCTGTTTTTTCTCAATTTCCTCTGAAATATCAGGCGAAATGAAGAATTTTCGACAAACAAGACGTTCTAGTGGTTTTACGTACTTTTCACTGGTACAAACGGCCAGTATCGAGAATATTTGAAAAATCTTGTGTTACAGCAGTTTTTTCTCAATTTCCTCTGAAATATCAGGCGAAATGAAGAATCTTGGAAAAATAAAGCGTTCCAGTGGTTTTACTTACTTTTCACTGGTACAAACGGCCAGTATCGAGAATGTTTGATAAATATTGTGATCCAGCAGTTTTTTCTCAATTTCCTCTGAAATATCAGGCGAAATGAAGAATCTTGGAAAAATAAAGCGTTCCGTTCGTTTTACTTACATTTCACTGGTACAAACGGCCAGTATCGAGAATATTTGAAAAATCTCGTGTTCCAGCAGTTTTTTCTCAATTTCCTCTGAAATATCAGGCGAAATGAAGAATTTTCGACAAATAAGACGTTCCAGTGGTTTTACTTACATTTCACTGGTAGAAACGGCCAGTATCGAAAATATTTGAAAAATCTCGTGTTCCAGCAGTTTTTTCTCAATTTCCTCTGCAATATCAGGCGAAATGAAGAATTTTCGACAAATAAGACGTTCCAGTGGTTTTACTTACATTTCAATGGTACAAACGGCCAGTATCGAGAATATTTGAAAAATCTCGTGTTCAAGCAGTTTTTTCTCAATTTCCTCTGAAATATCAGGCGAAATGAAGAATTTTCGACAAATAAGACATTCCAGTTGTTTTTCTTACTTTTCACTGGTACAAACGGCCAGTATCGAGAATATTTGAAAAATCTCGTGTTCCAGCAGTTTTTTCTCAATTTCCTCTGAAATATCAGGCGAAATGAAGAATCTTGGAAAAATAAAGCGTTCCAGTGGTTTTACTTACTTTTCACTGGTACAAACGGCCAGTATCGAGAATATTTGATAAATCTCGTGTTCCTGCAGTTTTTTCTCAATTTACTCTGAAATATTAGGCGAAATGAAGAATTTTCGACAAATAAGACGTTCCAGTGGTTTTACTTACATTTCACTGGTACAAACGGCCAGTATCGAGAATGTTTGATAAATATCGTGTTCCAGCAGTTTTTTCTCAATTTCCTCTGAAATATCAGGCGAAATGAAGAATTTTCGACAAATAAGACGTTCCAGTGGTTTTACTTACATTTCACTGGTACAAACGGCTAGTATCGAGAATTTTTGAAAAATATCGTGTGCCAGCAATTATTTTTGAATTTCCTCCGAAGTTTCAGGCGAAATGAAGAATTTTCGACAAATAAGACGTTCCAGTGGTTTTACTTACATTTTACTGGTACAAACGGCCAGTATCGAGAATATTTGAAAAATCTCGTGCTCCAGTAGTTTTTTCTCAATTTCCTCTGAAATATCAGGCGAAATGAAGAATCTTGGAAAAATAAAGCGTTCCAGTGGTTTTACTTACATTTCACTGGTACAAACGGCCAGTATCGAGAATATTTGAAAAATCTCGTGTTCCAGCAGTTTTTTCTCAATTTCCTCTGAAATATCAGGCGAAATGAAGAATTTTCGACAAATAAGAAATGAAGAATCTTGGAAAAATAAGGCGTTCCAATGGTTTTACTTACATTTCACTGGTACAAACGGCCAGTATCGAGAATATTTGAAAAATCTCGTGTTCCAGCAGTTTTTTCTCAATTTCCTCTGAAATATCAGGCGAAATGAAGAATCTTGGAAAAATAAAGCGTTCCAATGGTTTTACTTACTTTTCACTGGTACAAACGACCAGTATCGAGAATGATTGATAAATATCGTGTTCCAGCAGTTTTTTTTCAATTTCCTCTGAAATATCAGGCGAAATGAAGAATTTTCGACAAATAAGACGTTCCAGTGGTTTTACTTACATTTCACTGGTACAAACGGCCAGTATCGAGAAAATTTGAAAAATCTCGTGTTCCAGCAGTGTTTTCTCAATTTCCTCTGAAATATCAGGCGAATTGAAGAATCTTGGAAAAATAAAGCGTTCCAGTAGTTTTACTTACTTTTCACTGGTACAAACGGCTAGTATCGAGATTGTTTGAAAAATCTCGTGTTCCAGCAGTTTTTTCTCAATTTCCTCTGAAATATCAAACGAAATGAAGAATCTTGGAAAAATAAAGCGTTCCAATGGTTTTACTCACTTTTCACTGGTACAAACTGCCAGTATCGAGAATGTTTGATAAATATCGTGTTCCAGCAGTTTTTTTTTGAATTTTATCTGAAATATCAGGCGAAATGAAGAATTTTCGACAAATAAGACGTTCCAGTGGTTTTACTTACATTTCACTGGTACAAACGGCCAGTATCGAGAATGTTTGATAAATATCGTGTTCCAGCAGTTTTTATTCAATTTCCTCTGAAATATCAGGCGAAATGAAGAATTTTCGACAAATAAGACATTCCAGTTGTTTTTCTTACTTTTCACTAGTACAAACGGCCAGTATCGAGAATATTTGAAAAATCTCGTGTTCCAGCAGTTTTTTCTCAATTTCCTCTGAAATATCAGGCGAAATAAAGAATTTTCGACAAATAAGACGTTCCAATGGTTTTACTTACATTTCACTGGTACAAACGGCCAGTATCGAGAATATTTGATAAATCCCGTGTTCCTGCAGTTTTTTGTCAATTTACTCTGAAATATTAGGCGAAATGAAGAATTTTCGACAAATAAGACGTTCCAGTGGTTTTACTTACATTTCACTGGTACAAACGGCCAGTATCGAGAATATTTGAAAAATCTCGTGTTCCAGCAGGTTTTTCTCAATTTCCTATGAAATATCAGGCGAAATGAAGAATTTTCGACAAATAAGACGTTCCAATGGTTTTACTTACATTTCACTGGTACAAACGGCCAGTATCGAGAATATTTGAAAAATCTCGTGTTCCAGCAGGTTTTTCTCAATTTCCTCTGAAATATCAGGCGAAATGAAGAATTTTCGACAAATAAGACGTTCCAATGGTTTTACTTACTATTCACTGGTACAAACGGCCAGTATCGAGAATATTTGAAAAATCTCGTGTTACAGCAGTTTTTTCTCAATTTCCTCTGAAATATCAGGCGAAATGAAGAATCTTGGAAAAATAAAGCATTTCAATGGTTTTACTTACATTTCACTGGTACAAACGGCCAGTATCGAGAATATTTGAAAAATCTCGTGTTCCAGCAGTTTTTTTTCAATTTACTCTGAAATATCAGGCGAAATGAAGAATTTTAGACAAATAAGACGTTCCAGTGGTTTTACTTACATTTCACTGGTACAAACAGCCAGTATCGAGAATATTTGAAAAATCTCGTGTTCCAACAGTTTTTTCTCAATTTCGGCGAAATAAAGAATCTTGGAAAAATAAGGCGTTCCAATGGTTTTACTTACATTTCACTGGTACAAACGGCCAGTATCGAGAATATTTGAAAAATCTCGTGTTTCAGCAGTTTTTTCTCAATTACCTCTGAAATATCAGGCGAAATGAAGAATCTTGGAAAAATAAAGCGTTCCAATGGTTTTACTTACATATCACTGGTACAAACGGCCAGTATCGAGAATATTTGAAAAATCTCGTGTTCCAGCAGGTTTTTCTCAATTTCCTCTGAAATATCAGGCGAAATGAAGAATTTTCGACAAATAAGACGTTCCAATGGTTTTACTTACATTTCACTGGTACAAACGGCCAGTATCGAGAATATTTGAAAAATCTCGTGTTCCAGCAGGTTTTTCTCAATTTCCTCTGAAATATCAGGCGAAATGAAGAATTTTCGACAAATAAGACGTTCCAATGGTTTTACTTACTATTCACTGGTACAAACGGCCAGTATCGAGAATATTTGAAAAATCTCGTGTTACAGCAGTTTTTTCTCAATTTCCTCTGAAATATCAGGCGAAATGAAGAATCTTGGAAAAATAAAGCATTTCAATGGTTTTACTTACATTTCACTGGTACAAACGGCCAGTATCGAGAATATTTGAAAAATCTCGTGTTCCAGCAGTTTTTTTTCAATTTACTCTGAAATATCAGGCGAAATGAAGAATTTTAGACAAATAAGACGTTCCAGTGGTTTTACTTACATTTCACTGGTACAAACAGCCAGTATCGAGAATATTTGAAAAATCTCGTGTTCCAACAGTTTTTTCTCAATTTCGGCGAAATAAAGAATCTTGGAAAAATAAGGCGTTCCAATGGTTTTACTTACATTTCACTGGTACAAACGGCCAGTATCGAGAATATTTGAAAAATCTCGTGTTTCAGCAGTTTTTTCTCAATTACCTCTGAAATATCAGGCGAAATGAAGAATCTTGGAAAAATAAAGCGTTCCAATGGTTTTACTTACTTTTCACTGGTACAAACGGCCTGTATCGAGAATGTTTGATAAATATCGAGTTCCAGCAGTTTTTTCTCAATTTCCTCTGAAATATCAGGCGAAATGAAGAATCTTGGAAAAATAAAGCGTTCCAGTGGTTTTACTTACTTTTCACTGGTACAAACGGCCAGTATCGAGAATATTTGATAAATCTCGTGTTCCTGCAGTTTTTTCTCAATTTACTCTGAAATATTAGGCGAAATGAAGAATTTTCGACAAATAAGACGTTCCAGTGGTTTTACTTACATTTCACTGGTACAAACGGCCAGTATCGAGAATGTTTGATAAATATCGTGATCCAGCAGTTTTTTCTCAATTTCCTCTGAAATATCAGGCGAAATGAAGAATTTTCGACAAATAAGACGTTCCAGTGGTTTTACTTACATTTCACTGGTACAAACGGCCAGTATCGAGAATATTTGATAAATCTCGTGTTCAAGCAGTTTTTTCTCAATTTCCTCTGAAATATCAGGCGAAATGAAGAATTTTCGACAAATAAGACATTCCAGTTGTTTTACTTACATTTCACTAGTACAAACGGCCAGTATCGAGAATATTTGAAAAATCTCGTGTTCCAGCAGGTTTTTCTCAATTTCCTCTGAAATATCAGGCGAAATGAAGAATTTTAGACAAATAAGACGTTCCAATGGTTTTACTTACATTTCACTGGTACAAACGGCCAGTATCGAGAATATTTGAAAAATCTCGTGTTCCAGCAGTTTTTTCTCAATTTACTCTGAAATGTCAGGCGAAATGAAGAATTTTAGACAAATAAGACGTTCCAGTGGTTTTACTTACATTTCACTGGTACAAACGGCCAGTATCGGAAATATTTGAAAAATCTCGTGTTCCAGCAGTTTTTTGTCAATTTACTCTGAAATATTAGGCGAAATGAAGAATTTTCGACAAATAAGACGTTCCAGTGGTTTTACTTACATTTCACTGGTACAAACGGCCAGTATCGAGAATATTTGAAAAATCTCGTGTTCCAGCAGTTTTTTCTCAATTTACTCTGAAATATCAGGCGAAATGAAGAATCTTGGAAAAATAAGACATTCCAGTTGTTTTTCTTACTTTTCACTAGTACAAACGGCCAGTATCGAGAATATTTGTAAAATCTCGTGTTCCAGCAGTTTCTTCTCAATTTACTCTGAAATATCAGGCGAAATGAAGAATTTTCGACAAATAAGACATTCCAGTTGTTTTACTTACATTTCACTGGTACAAACGGCCAGTATCGAGAATATTTGAAAAATCTCGTGTTCCAGCAGGTTTTTCTCAATTTCCTCTGAAATATCAGGCGAAATGAAGAATCCTGGAAAAATAAAGCGTTTCAATGGTTTTACTTACATTTCACTGGTACAAACGGCCAGTATCGAGAATATTTGAAAAATCTCGTGTTCCAGCAGTTTTTTCTCAATTTCCTCTGAAATATCAGGCGAAATAAAGAATTTTCGACAAATAAGACGTTCCAATGGTTTTACTTACATTTCACTGGTACAAACGGCCAGTATCGAGAATATTTGATAAATCCCGTGTTCCTGCAGTTTTTTGTCAATTTACTCTGAAATATTAGGCGAAATGAAGAATTTTCGACAAATAAGACGTTCCAGTGGTTTTACTTACATTTCACTGGTACAAACGGCCAGTATCGAGAATATTTGAAAAATCTCGTGTTCCAGCAGGTTTTTCTCAATTTCCTCTGAAATATCAGGCGAAATGAAGAGTTTTCGACAAATAAGACGTTCCAATGGTTTTACTTACATTTCACTGGTACAAACGGCCAGTATCGAGAATATTTGAAAAATCTCGTGTTCCAGCAGGTTTTTCTCAATTTCCTCTGAAATATCAGGCGAAATGAAGAATTTTAGACAAATAAGACGTTCCAATGGTTTTACTTACATTTCACTGGTACAAACGGCCAGTATCGAGAATATTTGAAAAATCTCGTGTTCCAGCAGTTTTTTCTCAATTTACTCTGAAATGTCAGGCGAAATGAAGAATTTTAGACAAATAAGACGTTCCAGTGGTTTTACTTACATTTCACTGGTACAAACGGCCAGTATCGAGAATATTTGAAAAATCTCGTGTTCCAGCAGTTTTTTCTCAATTTACTCTGAAATATTAGGCGAAATAAAGAATTTTCGACAAATAAGACGTTCCAATGGTTTTACTTACATTTCACTGGTACAAACGGCCAGTATCGAGAATATTTGAAAAATTTCGTGTTCCAGCAATTTTTTCTCAATTTTTTCTGAAATATCAGGCGAAATGAAGAATTTTCGACAAATAAGACATTCCAGTTGTTTTTCTTACTTTTCACTAGTACAAACGGCCAGTATCGAGAATATTTGAAAAATCTCGTGTTCCAGCAGTTTTTTCTCAATTTACTCTGAAATATCAGGCGAAATGAAGAATCTTGGAAAAATAAGACATTCCAGTTGTTTTTCTTACTTTTCACTAGTACAAACGGCCAGTATCGAGAATATTTGAAAAATCTCGTGTTCCAGCAGTTTCTTCTCAATTTACTCTGAAATATCAGGCGAAATGAAGAATTTTCGACAAATAAGATGTTCCAGTTGTTTTTCTTACTTTTCACTAGTACAAACGGCCAGTATCGAGAATATTTGAAAAATCTCGTGTTCCAGCAGTTTTTTCTCAATTTACTCTGAAATATCAGGCGAAATGAAGAATTTTCGACAAATAAGACGTTCCAATGGTTTTACTTACATTTCACTGGTACAAACGGCCAGTATCGAGAATATTTGAAAAATCTCGTGTTCCAGCAGTTTTTTCTCAATTTCCCCTGAAATATCAGGCGAAATGAAGAATCTTGGAAAAATAAAGCGTTCCAATGGTTTTACTTACATTTCACTGGTACAAACGGCCAGTATCGAGAATATTTGAAAAATCTCGTGTTCCAGCAGTTTTTTCTCAATTTACTCTGAAATATCAGGCGAAATGAAGAATTTTCGACAAATAAGACGTTCCAATGGTTTTACTTACATTTCACTGGTACAAACGGCCAGTATCGAGAATATTTGATAAATCTCGTGTTTCAGCAGTTTTTTCTCAATTTCCTCTGAAATATCAGGCGAAATGAAGAATCTTGGAAAAATAAAGCGTTCCAATGGTTTTACTTACTTTTCACTGGTACAAACGGCCTGTATCGAGAATGTTTGATAAATATCGTGTTCCAGCAGTTTTTTCTCAATTTCCTCTGAAATATCAGGCGAAATGAAGAATCTTGGAAAAATAAAGCGTTCCAGTGGTTTTACTTACTTTTCACTGGTACAAACGGCCAGTATCGAGAATATTTGAAAAATCTCGTGTTCCAGCAGTTTTTTCTCAATTTCCTCTGAAATATCAGGCGAAATGAAGAATTTTGGACAAATAAGACGTTCCAGTGGTTTTACTTACATTTCAATGGTACAAACGGCCAGTATCGAGAATATTTGAAAAATCTCGTGTTCAAGCAGTTTTTTCTCAATTTCCTCTGAAACATCAGGCGAAATGAAGAATTTTCGACAAATAAGACATTCCAGTTGTTTTTCTTACTTTTCACTAGTACAAACGGCCAGTATCGAGAATATTTGAAAAATCTCGTGTTCCAGCAGTTTTTTCTCAATTTCCTCTGAAATATCAGGCGAAATGAAGAATCTTGGAAAAATAAAGCGTTCCGTTCGTTTTACTTACATTTCACTGGTACAAACGGCCAGTATCGAGAATATTTGAAAAATCTCGTGTTCCAGTAGTTTTTTCTCAATTTACTCTGAAATATTAGGCGAAATGAAGAATTTTCGACAAATAAGACGTTCCAGTGGTTTTACTTACATTTCACTGGTAGAAACGGCCAGTATCGAAAATATTTGAAAAATCTCGTGTTCCAGCAGTTTTTTCTCAATTTCCTCTGAAATATCAGGCGAAATGAAGAATTTTCGACAAATAGGACGTTCCAGTGGTTTTACTTACATTTCAATGGTACAAACGGCCAGTATCGAGAATATTTGAAAAATCTCGTGTTCAAGCAGTTTTTTCTCAATTTCCTCTGAAATATCAGGCGAAATGAAGAATTTTCGACAAATAAGACATTCCAGTTGTTTTTCTTACTTTTCACTAGTACAAACGGCCAGTATCGAGAATATTTGAAAAATCTCGTGTTCCAGCAGTTTTTTCTCAATTTCCTCTGAAATATCAGGTGAAATGAAGAATCTTGGAAAAATGAAGCGTTCAGTGGTTTACTTACTTTTCACTGGTACAAACGGCCAGTATCGAGAATATTTGATAAATCTCGTGTTCCTGCAGTTTTTTCTCAATTTCCTCTGAAATATCAGGCGAAATAAAGAATTTTCGACAAATAAGACGTTCCAATGGTTTTACTTACATTTCACTTGTACAAACGGCCAGTATCGAGAATATTTGAAAATCTCGTGTTCCAGCAGTTTTTTCTCAATTTCCTCTGAAATATCATTCGAAATGAAGAATCCTGGAAAAATAAAGCGTTCCAATGGTTTTACTTACATTTCACTGGTACAAACGGCCAGTATCGAGAATATTTGAAAAATCTCGTGTTCCAGCAGTTTTTTCTCAATTTCCTCTGAAATATCAGGCGAAATGAAGAATTTTCGACAAATAAGACATTCCAGTTGTTTTACTTACATTTCACTGGTACAAACAGCCAGTATCGAGAATATTTGAAAAATCTCGTGTTCCAGCAGTTTTTTCTCAATTTACTCTGAAATATCAGGCGAAATGAAGAATCTTGGAAAAATAAGACATTCCAGTTGTTTTTCTTACTTTTCACTAGTACAAACGGCCAGTATCGAGAATATTTGAAAAATCTCGTGTTCCAGCAGTTTTTTCTCAATTTCCTCTGCAATATCAGGCGAAATGAAGAATTTTCGACAAATAAGGACGTTCCAGTGGTTTTACTTACATTTCAATGGTACAAACGGCCAGTATCGAGAATATTTGAAAAATCTCGTGTTCAAGCAGTTTTTTCTCAATTTCCTCTGAAATATCAGGCGAAATGAAGAATTTTCGACAAATAAGACATTCCAGTTGTTTTCTTACTTTTCACTGGTACAAACGGCCAGTATCGAGAATATTTGAAAAAATCTCGTGTTCCAGCAGTTTTTCTCAATTTCCTCTGAAATATCAGGCGAAATGAAGAATCTTGGAAAAATAAAGCGTTCCAGTGGTTTTACTTACTTTTCACTGGTACAAACGGCCAGTATCGAGAATATTTGATAAATCTCGTGTTCCTGCAGTTTTTTCTCAATTTACTCTGAAATATTAGGCGAAATGAAGAATTTTCGACAAATAAGACGTTCCAGTGGTTTTACTTACATTTCACTGGTACAAACGGCCAGTATCGAGAATGTTTGATAAATATCGTGTTCCAGCAGTTTTTCTCAATTTCCTCTGAAATATCAGGCGAAATGAAGAATTTTCGACAAATAAGACGTTCCAGTGGTTTTACTTACATTTCACTGGTACAAACGGCTAGTATCGAGAATTTTTGAAAAATATCGTGTGCCAGCAATTATTTTTGAATTTCCTCCGAAGTTTCAGGCGAAATGAAGAATTTTCGACAAATAAGACGTTCCAGTGGTTTTACTTACATTTTACTGGTACAAACGGCCAGTATCGAGAATATTTGAAAAATCTCGTGCTCCAGTAGTTTTTTCTCAATTTCCTCTGAAATATCAGGCGAAATGAAGAATCTTGGAAAAATAAAGCGTTCCAGTGGTTTTACTTACATTTCACTGGTACAAACGGCCAGTATCGAGAATATTTTGAAAAATCTCGTGTTCCAGCAGTTTTTTTCTCAATTTCCTCTGAAATATCAGGCGAAATGAAGAATTTTCGACAAATAAGAAATGAAGAATCTTGGAAAAATAAGGCGTTCCAATGGTTTTACTTACATTTCACTGGTACAAACGGCCAGTATCGAGAATATTTGAAAAATCTCGTGTTCCAGCAGTTTTTTCTCAATTTCCTCTGAAATATCAGGCGAAATGAAGAATCTTGGAAAAATAAAGCGTTCCAATGGTTTTACTTACTTTTCACTGGTACAAACGACCAGTATCGAGAATGATTGATAAATATCGTGTTCCAGCAGTTTTTTTTCAATTTCCTCTGAGAAATATCAGGCGAAATGAAGAATTTTCGACAAATAAGACGTTCCAGTGGTTTTACTTACATTTCACTGGTACAAACGGCCAGTATCGAGAAAATTTGAAAAATCTCGTGTTCCAGCAGTGTTTTTCTCAATTTCCTCTGAAATATCAGGCGAATTGAAGAATCTTGGAAAAATAAAGCGTTCCAGTAGTTTTACTTACTTTTCACTGGTACAAACGGCTAGTATCGAGATTGTTTGAAAAATCTCGTGTTCCAGCAGTTTTTTCTCAATTTCCTCTGAAATATCAAACGAAATGAAGAATCTTGGAAAAATAAAGCGTTCCAATGGTTTTACTCACTTTTCACTGGTACAAAATGCCAGTATCGAGAATGTTTGATAAATATCGTGTTCCAGCAGTTTTTTTTTGAATTTTATCTGAAATATCAGGCGAAATGAAGAATTTTCGACAAATAAGACGTTCCAGTGGTTTTACTTACATTTCACTGGTACAAACGGCCAGTATCGAGAATGTTTGATAAATATCGTGTTCCAGCAGTTTTTATTCAATTTCCTCTGAAATATCAGGCGAAATGAAGAATTTTCGACAAATAAGACATTCCAGTTGTTTTTCTTACTTTTCACTAGTACAAACGGCCAGTATCGAGAATATTTGAAAAATCTCGTGTTCCAGCAGTTTTTTCTCAATTTCCTCTGAAATATCAGGCGAAATAAAGAATTTTCGACAAATAAGACGTTCCAATGGTTTTACTTACATTTCACTGGTACAAACGGCCAGTATCGAGAATATTTGATAAATCCCGTGTTCCTGCAGTTTTTTGTCAATTTACTCTGAAATATTAGGCGAAATGAAGAATTTTCGACAAATAAGACGTTCCAGTGGTTTTACTTACATTTCACTGGTACAAACGGCCAGTATCGAGAATATTTGAAAAATCTCGTGTTCCAGCAGGTTTTTCTCAATTTCCTCTGAAATATCAGGCGAAATGAAGAATTTTCGACAAATAAGACGTTCCAATGGTTTTTACTTACAGTTCACTGGTACAAACGGCCAGTATCGAGAATATTTGAAAATCTCGTGTTCCAGCAGGTTTTTCTCAATTTCCTCTGAAATATCAGGCGAAATGAAGAATTTTCGACAAATAAGACGTTCCAATGGTTTTACTTACTATTCACTGGTACAAACGGCCAGTATCGAGAATATTTGAAAAATCTCGTGTTACAGCAGTTTTTTCTCAATTTCCTCTGAAATATCAGGCGAAATGAAGAAATCTTGGAAAAATAAAGCATTTCAATGGTTTTACTTACATTTCACTGGTACAAAACGGCCAGTATCGAGAATATTGAAAAATCTCGTGTTCCAGCAGTTTTTTTTCAATTACTCTGAAATATCAGGCGAAATGAAGAATTTTAGACAAATAAGACGTTCCAGTGGTTTTACTTACATTTCACTGGTACAAACAGCCAGTATCGAGAATATTTGAAAAATCTCGTGTTCCAACAGTTTTTTTCTCAATTCGGCGAAATAAAGAATCTTGGAAAAATAAGGCGTTCCAATGGTTTTACTTACATTTCACTGGTACAAACGGCCAGTATCGAGAATATTTGAAAAATCTCGTGTTTCAGCAGTTTTTTCTCAATTACCTCTGAAATATCAGGCGAAATGAAGAATCTTGGAAAAATAAAGCGTTCCAATGGTTTTACTTACATATCACTGGTACAAACGGCCAGTATCGAGAATATTTGAAAAATCTCGTGTTCCAGCAGGTTTTTCTCAATTTCCTCTGAAATATCAGGCGAAATGAAGAATTTTCGACAAATAAGACGTTCCAATGGTTTTACTTACATTTCACTGGTACAAACGGCCAGTATCGAGAATATTTGAAAAATCTCGTGTTCCAGCAGGTTTTTTCTCAATTTCCTCTGAAATATCAGGCGAAATGAAGAATTTTCGACAAATAAGACGTTCCAATGGTTTTACTTACTATTCACTGGTACAAACGGCCAGTATCGAGAATATTTGAAAAATCTCGTGTTACAGCAGTTTTTTCTCAATTTCCTCTGAAATATCAGGCGAAATGAAGAATCTTGGAAAAATACAGCATTTCAATGGTTTTACTTACATTTCACTGGTACAAACGGCCAGTATCGAGAATATTTGAAAAATCTCGTGTTCCAGCAGTTTTTTTTCATTTACTCTGAAATATCAGGCGAAATGAAGAATTTTAGACAAATAAGACGTTCCAGTGGTTTTACTTACATTTCACTGGTACAAACAGCCAGTATCGAGAATATTTGAAAAATCTCGTGTTCCAACAGTTTTTTCTCAATTTCGGCGAAATAAAGAATCTTGGAAAAATAAGGCGTTCCAATACTTACATTTCACTGGTACAAACGGCCAGTATCGAGAATATTTCAAAAATCTCGTGTTTCAGCAGTTTTTTCTCAATTACCTCTGAAATATCAGGCGAAATGAAGAATCTTGGAAAAATAAAGCGTTCCAATGGTTTTACTTACTTTTCACTGGTACAAACGGCCTGTATCGAGAATGTTTGATAAATATCGAGTTCCAGCAGTTTTTTCTCAATTTCCTCTGAAATATCAGGCGAAATGAAGAATCTTGGAAAAATAAAGCGTTCCAGTGGTTTTACTTACTTTTCACTGGTACAAACGGCCAGTATCGAGAATATTTGATAAATCTCGTGTTCCTGCAGTTTTTTCTCAATTTACTCTGAAATTTAGGCGAAATGAAGAATTTTCGACAAATAAGACGTTCCAGTGGTTTTACTTACATTTCACTGGTACAAACGGCCAGTATCGAGAATGTTTGATAAATATCGTGATCCAGCAGTTTTTTCTCAATTTCCTCTGAAATATCAGGCGAAATGAAGAATTTTCGACAAATAAGACGTTCAGTGGTTTTACTTACATTTCACTGGTACAAACGGCCAGTATCGAGAATATTTGATAAATCTCGTGTTCAAGCAGTTTTTTCTCAATTTCCTCTGAAATATCAGGCGAAATGAAGAATTTTCGACAAATAAGACATTCCAGTTGTTTTACTTACATTTCACTAGTACAAACGGCCAGTATCGAGAATATTTGAAAAAATCTCGTGTTCCAGCAGGTTTTTCTCAATTTCCTCTGAAATATCAGGCGAAATGAAGAATTTTAGACAAATAAGACGTTCCAATGGTTTTACTTACATTTCACTGGTACAAACGGCCAGTATCGAGAATATTTGAAAAATCTCGTGTTCCAGCAGTTTTTTCTCAATTTACTCTGAAATGTCAGGCGAAATGAAGAATTTTAGACAAATAAGACGTTCCAGTGGTTTTACTTACATTTCACTGGTACAAACGGCCAGTATCGAGAATATTTGAAAAATCTCGTGTTCCAGCAGTTTTTTGTCAATTTACTCTGAAATATTAGGCGAAATGAAGAATTTTCGACAAATAAGACGTTCCAGTGGTTTTACTTACATTTCACTGGTACAAACGGCCAGTATCGAGAATATTTGAAAAATCTCGTGTTCCAGCAGTTTTTTCTCAATTTACTCTGAAATATCAGGCGAAATGAAGAATCTTGGAAAAATAAGACATTCCAGTTGTTTTTCTTACTTTTCACTAGTACAAACGGCCAGTATCGAGAATATTTGTAAAATCTCGTGTTCCAGCAGTTTCTTCTCAATTTACTCTGAAATATCAGGCGAAATGAAGAATTTTCGACAAATAAGACATTCCAGTTGTTTTACTTACATTTCACTAGTACAAACGGCCAGTATCGAGAATATTTGAAAAATCTCGTGTTCCAGCAGGTTTTTCTCAATTTCCTCTGAAATATCAGGCGAAATGAAGAATCCTGGAAAAATAAAGCGTTTCAATGGTTTTACTTACATTTCACTGGTACAAACGGCCAGTATCGAGAATATTTGAAAAATCTCGTGTTCCAGCAGTTTTTTCTCAATTTCCTCTGAAATATCAGGCGAAATAAAGAATTTTCGACAAATAAGACGTTCCAATGGTTTTACTTACATTTCACTGGTACAAACGACCAGTATCGAGAATATTTGATAAATCCCGTGTTCCTGCAGTTTTTTGTCAATTTACTCTGAAATATTAGGCGAAATGAAGAATTTTCGACAAATAAGACGTTCCAGTGGTTTTACTTACATTTCACTGGTACAAACGGCCAGTATCGAGAATATTTGAAAAATCTCGTGTTCCAGCAGGTTTTTCTCAATTTCCTCTGAAATATCAGGCGAAATGAAGAGTTTTCGACAAATAAGACGTTCCAATGGTTTTACTTACATTTCACTGGTACAAACGGCCAGTATCGAGAATATTTGAAAAATCTCGTGTTCCAGCAGGTTTTTCTCAATTTCCTCTGAAATATCAGGCGAAATGAAGAATTTTAGACAAATAAGACGTTCCAATGGTTTTACTTACATTTCACTGGTACAAACGGCCAGTATCGAGAATATTTGAAAAATCTCGTGTTCCAGCAGTTTTTTCTCAATTTACTCTGAAATGTCAGGCGAAATGAAGAATTTTAGACAAATAAGACGTTCCAGTGGTTTTACTTACATTTCACTGGTACAAACGGCCAGTATCGAGAATATTTGAAAAATCTCGTGTTCCAGCAGTTTTTTCTCAATTTACTCTGAAATATTAGGCGAAATAAAGAATTTTCGACAAATAAGACGTTCCAATGGTTTTACTTACATTTCACTGGTACAAACGGCCAGTATCGAGAATATTTGAAAAATTTCGTGTTCCAGCAATTTTTTCTCAATTTTTTCTGAAATATCAGGCGAAATGAAGAATTTTCGACAAATAAGACATTCCAGTTGTTTTTCTTACTTTTCACTAGTACAAACGGCCAGTATCGAGAATATTTGAAAAATCTCGTGTTCCAGCAGTTTTTTCTCAATTTACTCTGAAATATCAGGCGAAATGAAGAATCTTGGAAAAATAAGACATTCCAGTTGTTTTTCTTACTTTTCACTAGTACAAACGGCCAGTATCGAGAATATTTGAAAAATCTCGTGTTCCAGCAGTTTCTTCTCAATTTACTCTGAAATATCAGGCGAAATGAAGAATTTTCGACAAATAAGATGTTCCAGTTGTTTTTCTTACTTTTCACTAGTACAAACGGCCAGTATCGAGAATATTTGAAAAATCTCGTGTTCCAGCAGTTTTTTCTCAATTTACTCTGAAATATCAGGCGAAATGAAGAATTTTCGACAAATAAGACGTTCCAATGGTTTTACTTACATTTCACTGGTACAAACGGCCAGTATCGAGAATATTTGAAAAATCTCGTGTTCCAGCAGTTTTTTCTCAATTTCCCCTGAAATATCAGGCGAAATGAAGAATCTTGGAAAAATAAAGCGTTCCAATGGTTTTACTTACATTTCACTGGTACAAACGGCCAGTATCGAGAATATTTGAAAAATCTCGTGTTCCAGCAGTTTTTTCTCAATTTACTCTGAAATATCAGGCGAAATGAAGAATTTTCGACAAATAAGACGTTCCAATGGTTTTACTTACATTTCACTGGTACAAACGGCCAGTATCGAGAATATTTGATAAATCTCGTGTTTCAGCAGTTTTTTCTCAATTTCCTCTGAAATATCAGGCGAAATGAAGAATCTTGGAAAAATAAAGCGTTCCAATGGTTTTACTTACTTTTCACTGGTACAAACGGCCTGTATCGAGAATGTTTGATAAATATCGTGTTCCAGCAGTTTTTTCTCAATTTCCTCTGAAATATCAGGCGAAATGAAGAATCTTGGAAAAATAAAGCGTTCCAGTGGTTTTACTTACTTTTCACTGGTACAAACGGCCAGTATCGAGAATATTTGAAAAATCTCGTGTTCCAGCAGTTTTTTCTCAATTTCCTCTGAAATATCAGGCGAAATGAAGAATTTTGGACAAATAAGACGTTCCAGTGGTTTTACTTACATTTCAATGGTACAAACGGCCAGTATCGAGAATATTTGAAAAATCTCGTGTTCAAGCAGTTTTTTCTCAATTTCCTCTGAAACATCAGGCGAAATGAAGAATTTTCGACAAATAAGACATTCCAGTTGTTTTTCTTACTTTTCACTAGTACAAACGGCCAGTATCGAGAATATTTGAAAAATCTCGTGTTCCAGCAGTTTTTTCTCAATTTCCTCTGAAATATCAGGCGAAATGAAGAATCTTGGAAAAATAAAGCGTTCCGTTCGTTTTACTTACATTTCACTGGTACAAACGGCCAGTATCGAGAATATTTGAAAAATCTCGTGTTCCAGTAGTTTTTTCTCAATTTACTCTGAAATATTAGGCGAAATGAAGAATTTTCGACAAATAAGACGTTCCAGTGGTTTTACTTACATTTCACTGGTAGAAACGGCCAGTATCGAAAATATTTGAAAAATCTCGTGTTCCAGCAGTTTTTTCTCAATTTCCTCTGAAATATCAGGCGAAATGAAGAATTTTTGACAAATAAGACGTTCCAGTGGTTTTACTTACATTTCAATGGTACAAACGGCCAGTATCGAGAATATTTGAAAAATCTCGTGTTCAAGCAGTTTTTTCTCAATTTCCTCTGAAATATCAGGCGAAATGAAGAATTTTCGACAAATAAGACATTCCAGTTGTTTTTCTTACTTTTCACTAGTACAAACGGCCAGTATCGAGAATATTTGAAAAATCTCGTGTTCCAGCAGTTTTTTCTCAATTTCCTCTGAAATATCAGGTGAAATGAAGAATCTTGGAAAAATGAAGCGTTCCAGTGGTTTTACTTACTTTTCACTGGTACAAACGGCCAGTATCGAGAATATTTGATAAATCTCGTGTTCCTGCAGTTTTTTCTCAATTTCCTCTGAAATATCAGGCGAAATAAAGAATTTTCGACAAATAAGACGTTCCAATGGTTTTACTTACATTTCACTTGTACAAACGGCCAGTATCGAGAATATTTGAAAAATCTCGTGTTCCAGCAGTTTTTTCTCAATTTCCTCTGAAATATCATTCGAAATGAAGAATCCTGGAAAAATAAAGCGTTCCAATGGTTTTACTTACATTTCACTGGTACAAACGGCCAGTATCGAGAATATTTGAAAAATCTCGTGTTCCAGCAGTTTTTTCTCAATTTCCTCTGAAATATCAGGCGAAATGAAGAATTTTCGACAAATAAGACATTCCAGTTGTTTTACTTACATTTCACTGGTACAAACAGCCAGTATCGAGAATATTTGAAAAATCTCGTGTTCCAGCAGTTTTTTCTCAATTTCCTCTGAAATATCAGGCGAAATGAAGAATTTTCGACAAATAAGACATTCCAGTTGTTTTACTTACATTTCACTGGTACAAACGGCCAGTATCGAGAATATTTGAAAAATCTCGTGTTCCAGCAGTTTTTTCTCAATTTCCTCTGAAATATCAGGCGAATTGAAGAATCCTGGAAAAATAAAGCGTTCCAATGGTTTTACTTACATTTCACTGGTACAAACGGCCAGTATCGAGAATTTTTGAAAAATCTCGTGTTCCAGCAGTTTTTTCTCAATTTCCTCTGAAATATCAGGCGAAATAAAGAATTTTCGACAAATAAGACGTTCCAATGGTTTTACTTACATTTCACTGGTACAAACGGCCAGTATCGAGAATATTTGAAAAATCTCGTGTTCCAGCAGTTTTTTCTCAATTTCCTCTGAAATATCAGGCGAAATAAAGAATTTTCGACAAATAAGACGTTCCAATGGTTTTACTTACATTTCACTGGTACAAACGGCCAGTATCGAGAATATTTGAAAAATCTCGTGTTCCAGCAGTTTTTTCTCAATTTCCTCTGAAATATCATTCGAAATGAAGAATCCTGGAAAAATAAAGCGTTCCAATGGTTTTACTTACATTTCACTGGTACAAACGGCCAGTATCGAGAATATTTGAAAAATCTCGTGTTCCAGCAGTTTTTTCTCAATTTCCTCTGAAATATCAGGCGAAATGAAGAATTTTCGACAAATAAGACATTCCAGTTGTTTTACTTACATTTCACTGGTACAAACAGCCAGTATCGAGAATATTTGAAAAATCTCGTGTTCCAGCAGTTTTTTCTCAATTTCCTCTGAAATATCAGGCGAAATGAAGAATTTTCGACAAATAAGACATTCCAGTTGTTTTACATACATTTCACTGGTACAAACGGCCAGTATCGAGAATATTTGAAAAATCTTGTGTTCCAGCAGTTTTTTCTCAATTTCCTTTGAAATATCAGGCGAATTGAAGAATCCTGGAAAAATAAAGCGTTCCAATGGTTTCACTTACATTTCACTGGTACAAACGGCCAGTATCGAGAATATTTGAAAAATCTCGTGTTCCAGCAGGTTTTCTCAATTTCCTCTGAAATATCAGGCGAAATGAAGAATTTTCGACAAATAAGACGTTCCAATGGTTTTACTTACATTTCACTGGTACAAACGGCCAGTATCGAGAATATTTGAAAAATCTCGTGTTCCAGCAGGTTTTTCTCAATTTCCTCTGAAATATCAGGCGAAATGAAGAATTTTCGACAAATAAGACGTTCCAATGGTTCGACAAATAAGGACATTCCAGTTGTTTTACATACATTTCACTGGTACAAACGGCCAGTATCGAGAATATTTGAAAAATCTTGTGTTCCAGCAGTTTTTTCTCAATTTCCTCTGAAATATCAGGCGAATTGAAGAATCCTGGAAAAATAAAGCGTTCCAATGGTTTCACTTACATTTCACTGGTACAAACGGCCAGTATCGAGAATATATTTGAAAAATCTCGTGTTCCAGCAGGTTTTCTCAATTTCCTCTGAAATATCAGGCGAAATGAAGAATTTTCGACAAATAAGACGTTCCAATGGTTTTACTTACATTTCACTGGTACAAACGGCCAGTATCGAGAATATTTGAAAAATCTCGTGTTCCAGCAGGTTTTTCTCAATTTCCTCTGAAATATCAGGCGAAATGAAGAATTTTCGACAAATAAGACGTTCCAATGGTTTTACTTACTATTCACTGGTACAAACGGCCAGTATCGTGAATATTTGAAAAATATCGTGTTCCAGCAGTTTTTTTCTCAATTTCCTCTGAAATATCAGTCCGAAATGAAGAATCTTGGAAAAATAAAGCATTTCAATGGTTTTACTTACATTTCACTGGTACAAACGGCCAGTATCGAGAATATTTGAAAAATCTCGTGTTCCAGCAGTTTTTTCTCAATTTACTCTGAAATGTCAGGCGAAATGAAGAATTTTAGACAAATAAGACGTTCCAGTGGTTTTACTTACATTTCACTGGTACAAACGGCCTTTTCGACAAATAAGACGTTCCAGTGGTTTTACTTACTTTTCACTAGTACAAACGGTCAGTATCGAGAATATTTGAAAAATCTCGTGTTCCAGCAGTTTTTTCTCAATTTCCTCTGAAATATCAGGCGAAATGAAGAATCTTGGAAAAATAAGGCGTTCCAATGGTTTTACTTACATTTCACTGGTACAAACGGCCAGTATCGAGAATATTTGAAAAATCTCGTGTTCCAGCAGTGTTTTCTCAATTTCCTCTGAAATATCAGGCGAAATGAAGAATCTTGGAAAAATAAAGCGTTCCAGTGGTTTTACTTGCTTTTCACTGGTACAAACGGCTAGTATCGAGATTGTTTGAAAAATCTCGTGTTCCAGCAGTTTTTTCTCAATTTCCTCTGAAATATCAGGCGAAATGAAGAATCTTGGAAAAATAAAGCGTTCCAATGGTTTTACTTACATTTCACTGGTACAAACGGCTAGTATCGAGAATGTTTGAAAAATATCGTGTGCCAGCAATTATTTTTGAATTTGCTCTGAAATTTCAGGCGAAATGACGAATTTTCGACAAATAAGACGTTCCAGTGGTTTTACTTACTTTTCACTAGTACAAACGGTCAGTATCGAGAATATTTGAAAAATCTCGTGTTCCAGCAGTTTTTTCTCAATTTCCTCTGAAATATCAGGCGAAATGAAGAATCTTGGAAAAATAAGGCGTTCCAATGGTTTTACTTACATTTCACTGGTACAAACGGCCAGTATCGAGAATATTTGAAAAATCTCGTGTTCCAGCAGTTTTTTTTCAATTTCCTCTGAAATATCAGGCGAAATGAAGAATCTTGGAAAAATAAGGCGTTCCAATGGTTTTACTTACATTTCACTGGTACAAACGGCCAGTATCGAGAATGTTTGATAAATATCGTGTTCCAGCAGTTTTTTTTCAATTTCCTCTGAAATATCAGGCGAAATGAAGAATTTTCGACAAATAAGACGTTCCAATGGTTTTACTTACATTTCACTGGTACAAACGGCCAGTATCGAGAATATTTGAAAAATCTCGTGTTCCAGCAGTGTTTTCTCAATTTCCTCTAAAATATCAGGCGAAATGAAGAATCTTGGAAAAATAAAGCGTTCCAATGGTTTTACTTACATTTCACTGGTACAAACGGCCAGTATCGAGAATATTTGAAAAATATCGTGTGCCAGCAATTATTTTTGAATTTCCTCTGAAATTTCTGGCGAAATGAAGAATTTTCGACAAATAAGACGTTCCAGTGGTTTTACTTACTTTTCACTAGTACAAACGGTCAGTATCAAGAATATTTGAAAAATCTCGTGTTCCAGCAGTTTTTTATTTACTCTGAAATATCAGGCGAAATGTAGAATTTTCGACATATAAGACGTTCCAGTGGTTTTACTTACATTTCACTGGTACAAACGGCTAGTATCGAGAATGTTTGAAAAATATCGTGTGCCAGCAATTATTTTTGAATTTGCTCTGAAATTTCAGGCGAAATGAAGAATTTTCGACAAATAAGACGTTCCAGTGGTTTTACTTACTTTTCACTAGTACAAACGGTCAGTATCGAGAATATTTGAAAAATCTCGTGTTCCAGCAGTTTTTTCTCAATTTCCTCTGAAATATCAGGCGAAATGAAGAATCTTGGAAAAATAAGGCGTTCCAATGGTTTTACTTACATTTCACTGGTACAAACGGCCAGTATCGAGAATATTTGAAAAATCTCGTGTTCCAGCAGTTTTTTCTCAATTTCCTCTGAAATATCAGGCGAAATGAAGAATCTTGGAAAAATAAGGCGTTCCAATGGTTTTACTTACATTTCACTGGTACAAACGGCTTGTATCGAGAATGTTTGAAAAATATCGTGTGCCAGCAATTATTTTTGAATTTCCTCTGAAATTTCAGGCGAAATGAAGAATTTTCGAAAAATAAGACGTTCCAGTGGTTTTTACTTACATTTCACTGGTACAAACGGCTAGTAACGAGAATATTTGATAAATCTCGTGTTCCTGCAGTTTTTTCTCAATTTACTCTGAAATATCAGGCGAAATGAAGAATCTTGGAAAAATAAAGCGTTCCAGTGGTTTTACTTACTTTTCACTGGTACAAACGGCTTGTATCGAGAATGTTTTGAAAAATATCGTGTGCCAGCAATTATTTTTGAATTTCCTCTGAAATATCAGGCGAAATGAAGAATTTTCGACAAATAAGACATTCCAGTTGTTTTTCTTACTTTTCACTAGTACAAACGGCCAGTATCGAGAATATTTGAAAAATCTCGTGTTCCAGCAGTTTTTTTTTCAATTTCCTCTGAAATATCAGGCGAAATGAAGAATCTTGGAAAAATAAGGCGTTCCAATGGTTTTACTTACATTTCACTGGTACAAACGGCCAGTATCGAGAATGTTTGATAAATATCGTGTTCCAGCATTTTTTTTTCAATTTCCTCTGAAATATCAGGCGAAATGAAGAATTTCCGACAAATAAGACGTTCCAATGGTTTTTACTTACATTTCACTGGTACAAACGGCCAGTATCGAGAATATTTGAAAAATCTCGTGTTCCAGCAGTGTTTTCTCAATTTCCTCTGAAATATCAGGCGAAATGAAGAATCTTGGAAAAATAAAGCGTTCCAATGGTTTTACTTACTTTTCACTGGTACAAACGACCAGTATCGAGAATGTTTGATAAATATCGTGTTCCAGCAGTTTTTTTTCAATTTCCTCTGAAATATCAGGCGAAATGAAGAATTTTCGACAAATAAGACGTTCCAGTGGTTTTACTTACATTTCACTGGTACAAACGGCCAGTATCGAGAAAATTTGAAAAATCTCGTGTTCCAGCAGTTTTTTCTCAATTTCCTCTGAAATATCAGGCGAAATGAAGAATCTTGGAAAAATAAAGCGTTCCAATGGTTTTACTTACTTTTCACTGGTACAAACGACCAGTATCGAGAATGTTTGATAAATATCGTGTTCCAGCAGTTTTTTTTTCAATTTCCTCTGAAATATCAGGCGAAATGAAGAATTTTCGACAAATAAGACGTTCCAGTGGTTTTACTTACATTTCACTGGTACAAACGGCCAGTATCGAGAATATTTGAAAAATCTCGTGTTCCAGCAGTTTTTTTCTCAATTTCCTCTGAAATATCAGGCGAAATGAAGAATTTTAGAAAAATAAGGCGTTCCAATGGTTTTACTTACATTTCACTGGTACAAACGGCCAGTATCGAGAATATTTGAAAAATCTCGTGTTCCAGCAGTTTTTTTCTCAATTTCCTCTGAAATATCAGGCGAAATGAAGAATCTTGGAAAAATAAAGCGTTCCAATGGTTTTACTTACTTTTCACTGGTACAAACGACCAGTATCGAGAATGTTTGATAAATATCGTGTTCCAGCAGTTTTTTTTCAATTTCCTCTGAAATATCAGGCGAAATGAAGAATTTTCGACAAATAAGACGTTCCAGTGGTTTTACTTACATTTCACTGGTACAAACGGCCAGTATCGAGAAAATTTGAAAATCTCGTGTTCCAGCAGTGTTTTCTCAATTTCCTCTGAAATATCAGGCGAAGTGAAGAATCTTGGAAAAAATATAGCGTTCCAGTGGTTTTATTTACTTTTCACTGGTACAAACGGCCAGTATCGAGAATGTGTGCAAAACATCGTGTTCCAGCAATTTTTTCTCAATTTTTTCTGAAATATCAGGCGAAATGAAGAATTTTCGACAAATAAGACGTTCCAATGGTTTTACTTACATTTTACTGGTACAAACGGCCAGTATCGAGAATATTTGAAAATCTCGTGTTCCAGCAGTTTTTTCTCAATTTACTCTGAAATATCAGGCGAAATGAAGAATTTTCGACAAATAAGACATTCCAATGGTTTTACTTACATTTCACTGGTACAAACGGCCAGTATCGAGAATATTTGATAAATCTCGTGTTCCTGCAGTTTTTTCTCAATTTACTCTGAAATATCAGGCGAAATGAAGAATTTTCGACAAATAAGACATTCCAGTTGTTTTTTCTTACTTTTCACTAGTACAAACGGCCAGTATCGAGAATATTTGAAAAATCTCGTGTTCCAGCAGTTTTTTCTCAATTTACTCTGAAATATCAGGCGAAATGAAGAATTTTCGACAAATAAGACATTCCAATGGTTTTACTTACATTTCACTGGTACAAACGGCCAGTATCGAGAATATTTGATAAATCTCGTGTTCCTGCAGTTTTTTCTCAATTTACTCTGAAATATCAGGCGAAATGAAGAATTTTCGACAAATAAGACATTCCAGTTGTTTTTCTTACTTTTCACTAGTACAAACGGCCAGTATCGAGAATATTTGAAAAATCTCGTGTTCCAGCAGTTTTTTTTCAATTTCCTCTGAAATATCAGGCGAAATGAAGAATCTTGGAAAAATAAGGCGTTCCAATGGTTTTACTTACATTTCACTGGTACAAACGGCCAGTATCGAGAATATTTGAAAAATCTCGTGATCCAGCAGTTTTTTCTCAATTTCCTCTGAAATATCAGGCGAAATGAAGAATCTTGGAAAAATAAAGCGTTCCAATGGTTTTACTTACATTTCACTGGTACAAACGGCCAGTATCGAGAATATTTGAAAAATCTCGTGTTCCAGCAGTTTTTTTTCAATTTCCTCTGAAATATCAGGCGAAATGAAGAATCTTGGAAAAATAAGGCGTTCCAATGGTTTTACTTACATTTCACTGGTACAAACGGCCAGTATCGAGAATGTTTGATAAATATCGTGTTCCAGCAGTTTTTTTTCAATTTCCTCTGAAATATCAGGCGAAATGAAGAATTTTCGACAAATAAGACGTTCCAATGGTTTTACTTACATTTCACTGGTACAAACGGCCAGTATCGAGAATATTTGAAAAATCTCGTGTTCCAGCAGTGTTTTCTCAATTTCCTCTGAAATATCAGGCGAAATGAAGAATCTTGGAAAAATAAGACATTCCAGTTGTTTTTCTTACTTTTCACTAGTACAAACGGCCAGTATCGAGAATATTTGAAAAATCTCGTGTTCCAGCAGTTTTTTTTCAATTTCCTCTGAAATATCAGGCGAAATGAAGAATCTTGGAAAAATAAGGCGTTCCAATGGTTTTACTTACATTTCACTGGTACAAACGGCCAGTATCGAGAATATTTGAAAAATCTCGTGATCCAGCAGTTTTTTCTCAATTTCCTCTGAAATATCAGGCGAAATGAAGAATTTTCGACAAATAAGACATTCCAGTTGTTTTTCTTACTTTTCACTAGTACAAACGGCCAGTATCGAGAATATTTGAAAAATCTCGTGTTCCAGCAGTTTTTTTTCAATTTCCTCTGAAATATCAGGCGAAATGAAGAATCTTGGAAAAATAAGGCGTTCCAATGGTTTTACTTACATTTCACTGGTACAAACGGCCAGTATCGAGAATGTTTGATAAATATCGTGTTCCAGCAGTTTTTTTTCAATTTCCTCTGAAATATCAGGCGAAATGAAGAATTTTCGACAAATAAGACGTTCCAATGGTTTTACTTACATTTCACTGGTACAAACGGCCAGTATCGAGAATATTTGAAAAATCTCGTGTTCCAGCAGTTTTTTCTCAATTTACTCTGAAATATCAGGCGAAATGAAGAATTTTCGACAAATAAGACATTCCAGTTGTTTTTCTTACTTTTCACTAGTACAAACGGCCAGTATCGAGAATATTTGAAAAATCTCGTGTTCCAGCAGTTTTTTTTCAATTTCCTCTGAAATATCAGGCGAAATGAAGAATCTTGGAAAAATAAGGCGTTCCAATGGTTTTACTTACATTTCACTGGTACAAACGGCCAGTATCGAGAATATTTGAAAAATCTGGTGATCCAGCAGTTTTTTCTCAATTTCCTCTGAAATATCAGGCGAAATGAAGAATTTTCGACAAATAAGACATTCCAGTTGTTTTTCTTACTTTTCACTAGTACAAACGGCCAGTATCGAGAATATTTGAAAAATCTCGTGTTCCAGCAGTTTTTTTTCAATTTCCTCTTAAATATCAGGCGAAATGAAGAATCTTGGAAAAATAAGGCGTTCCAATGGTTTTACTTACATTTCACTGGTACAAACGGCCAGTATCGAGAATATTTGAAAAATCTCGTGTTCCAGCAGTGTTTTCTCAATTTCCTCTGAAATATCAGGCGAAATGAAGAATCTTGGAAAAATAAGACATTCCAGTTGTTTTTCTTACTTTTCACTAGTACAAACGGCCAGTATCGAGAATATTTGAAAAATCTCGTGTTCCAGCAGTTTTTTTTCAATTTCCTCTGAAATATCAGGCGAAATGAAGAATCTTGGAAAAATAAGGCGTTCCAATGGTTTTACTTACATTTCACTGGTACAAACGGCCAGTATCGAGAATATTTGAAAAATCTCGTGATCCAGCAGTTTTTTCTCAATTTCCTCTGAAATATCAGGCGAAATGAAGAATTTTCGACAAATAAGACATTCCAGTTGTTTTTCTTACTTTTCACTAGTACAAACGGCCAGTATCGAGAATATTTGAAAAATCTCGTGTTCCAGCAGTTTTTTTTCAATTTCCTCTGAAATATCAGGCGAAATGACCAGTGGTTTTACTTACATTTCACTGGTACAAACGGCCTGTATCGAGAATATTTGAAAACTCTCGTGTTCCAGCAGTTTTTTCTCAATTTCCTCTGAAATATCAGGCGAAATCAAGAATCTTGGAAAAATAAGGCGTTCCAATGGTTTTACTTACATTTCACTGGTACAAACGGACAGTATCGAGAATATTTGAAAAATCTCGTGTTCCAGCAGTTTTTTCTCAATTTCCTCTGAAATATCAGGCGAAATGAAGAATCTTGGAAAAATAAGGCGTTCCAATGGTTTTACTTACATTTCACTGGTACAAACGGCCAGTATAGAGAATATTTGAAAAATCTCGTGTTTCCGCAGTTTTTTCTCAATTTCCTCTGAAATATCAGGCGAAATGAAGAATTTTCGACAAATAAGACGTTCCAGTGGTTTTACTTACATTTCACTGGTACAAACGGCTAGTATCGAGAATGTTTGAAAAATATCGTGTGCCAGCAATTATTTTTGAATTTCCTCTGAAATTTCAGGCGAAATGAAGAATTTTCGACAAATAAGGCGTTCCAATGGTTTTACTTACATTTCACTGGTACAAACGGCCAGTATCGAGAATATTTGAAAAATCTCGTGTTCCAGCAGTTTTTTCTCAATTTACTCTGAAATATCAGGCGAAATGAAGAATCTTGGAAAAATAAGGCGTTCCAATGGTTTTACTTACATTTCACTGGTACAAACGGCCAGTATCGAGAATATTTGAAAAATCTCGTGTTCCAGCAGTTTTTTCTCAATTTCCACTGAAATATCAGGCGAAATGAAGAATCTTGGAAAAATAAAGCGTTCCAATGGTTTTACTTACATTTCACTGGAACAAACGGCCAGTATCGAGAATATTTGATAAATCTCGTGTTCCTGCAGTTTTTTCTCAATTTACTCTGAAATATCAGGCGAAATGAAGAATTTTCGACAAATAAGACATTCCAGTTGTTTTTCTTACTGTTCACTAGTACAAACGGCCAGTATTGAGAATATTTGAAAAATCTCGTGTTCCAGCAGTTTTTTTTCAATTTCCTCTGAAATATCAGGCGAAATGAAGAATCTTGGAAAAATAAGGCGTTCCAATGGTTTTACTTACATTTCACTGGTACAAACGGCCAGTATCGAGAATATTTGAAAAATCTCGTGTTCCAGCAGTTTTTTTTCAATTTCCTCTGAAATATCAGGCGAAATGAAGAATCTTGGAAAAATAAGGCGTTCCAATGGTTTTACTTACATTTCACTGGTACAAACGGCCAGTATCGAGAATATTTGAAAAATCTCGTGTTCCAGCAGTTTTTTTTCAATTTCCTCTGAAATATCAGGCGAAATGAAGAATCTTGGAAAAAAAAAGCGTTCCAATGGTTTTACTTACATTTCACTGGAACAAACGGCCAGTATCGAGAATATTTGATAAATCTCGTGTTCCTGCAGTTTTTTCTCAATTTACTCTGAAATATCAGGCGAAATGAAGAATTTTCGACAAATAAGACATTCCAGTTGTTTTTCTTACTTTTCACTAGTACAAACGGCCAGTATCGAGAATATTTGAAAAATCTCGTGTTCCAGCAGTTTTTTTTCAATTTCCTCTGAAATATCAGGCGAAATGAAGAATCTTGGAAAAATAAGGCGTTCCAATGGTTTTACTTACATTTCACTGGTACAAACGGCCAGTATCGAGAATATTTGAAAAATCTCGTGTTCCAGCAGTTTTTTCTCAATTTCCTCTGAAATATCAGGCGAAATGAAGAATCTTGGATAAATAAAGCGTTCCAGTGGTTTTACTTACTTTTCACTGGTACAAACGGCTAGTATCGAGATTGTTTGAAAAATATCGTGTGCCAGCAATTATTTTTGAATTTCCTCTGAAATATCAGGCGAAATGAAGAATTTTCGACAAATAAGACATTCCAGTTGTTTTTCTTACTTTTCACTAGTACAAACGGCCAGTATCGAGAATATTTGAAAAATCTCGTGTTCCAGCAGTTTTTTCTCAATTTCCTCTGAAATTTCAGGCGAAATGAAGAATTTTCGACAAATAAGACGTTCCAGTGGTTTTACTTACATTTCACTGGTACAAACGGCTAGTATTGAGAATATTTGAAAAATCTCGTGTTCCAGCAGTGTTTTCTCAATTTCCTCTGAAATATCAGGCGAAATGAAGAATCTTGGAAAAATAAAGCGTTCCAGTGGTTTTACTTACTTTTCACTGGTACAAACGGCTAGTATCGAGATTGTTTGAAAAATATCGTGTGCCAGCAATTATTTTTGAATTTCCTCTGAAATTTCAGGCGAAATGAAGAATTTTCGACAAATAAGACATTCCAGTTGTTTTTCTTACTTTTCACTAGTACAAACGGCCAGTATCGAGAATATTTGAAAAATCTCGTGTTCCAGCAGTTTTTTCTCAATTTCCTCTGAAATTTCAGGCGAAATGAAGAATTTTCGACAAATAAGACATTCCAGTTGTTTTTCTTACTTTTCACTAGTACAAACGGCCAGTATCGAGAATATTTGAAAAATCTCGTGTTCCAGCAGTTTTTTCTCAATTTCCTCTGAAATTTCAGGCGAAATGAAGAATTTTCGACAAATAAGACGTTCCAGTGGTTTTACTTACTTTTCACTGGTACAAACGGCTAGTATCGAGAATGTTTGAAAAATATCGTGTGCCAGCAATTATTTTTGAATTTCCTCTGAAATTTCAGGCGAAATGAAGAATTTTCGACAAATAAGACGTTCCAGTGGTTTTACTTACATTTCACTGGTACAACCCTAGTCCCGCGCTGTCTGATGTCTTATATTTGTCTAGTGTTTTAAAAAAAAGTCACGATTTAAGTCTGAGCTTGTATCTTAGGTTTTGATATATCGAAAATGTCCACAAATTTTCATTGGATTTTAATGTCGCAATATCTTCTATTTCTCGTTAGGATGAGAAATCCAACAATTTTCTTTACAATATCTGAAAAAAGTTATTATCAGGACAAAATACAGATTTTTTAATTCATTATTCTTATGAAAAACGACAGACATGTGTTAGAATATTTCTTCGGATTTTTTCGAAGCTTTATCCTTGGTGTGTGAAGTGAAGAAATAGGTGAAGAACAAGGCAAGAATTTGTCTTACACTTGTCTTTGCTTTTGCAAAACAAAACCGACTTTATCTGAATTTTATCTGCTAATAAAAGTTAAGAAAAAAACAAGAAATTGTCTGATACCTCTCTTGTGTACTTTTATGAAGTTCATCGGATATTCTCTCAGGTTAATCTACTGGATACTAAAAGTCAAGAAAAAGATTAGAAATTGTCCGCGGTTCCGAATAATGTAAATTACCTTGTATATAATTTGATTTCGTCATAATAGATTTGTTCTCAGTGCGGTAAACATATTGTTTTGTGTTTTATTAGTTTTCAGTGTTTTTAAGAATTTTTAGTAATTTAAATATATTTTTAATAAATAAATTTAAAAAATATATAACAATTTTTTGGAAATAAAATTTGGTGGGTATACAGTTTATAAATTAGTCTGTTTGTGCTTAAATTGTTATTATGTTTTAATTACAAAAATACGCCTTCCTATATCGCTTTTACTTCACTATGCATAGCAAGAAACGTAATTTGATTTTCTCTGCATTTTTTCCTTTTTGTTCTAATCGTGATGAAGCGTAGATAGTGTTTTATTTTCTAACGGCAATCATATTGTGATTGTATTATTGCAGTATTTGTTCGACTTGCAACATATGTAAAATTTATATTGTAATGGTATGGCTGATAGACGTAAAAAATATCGTCTTGTAAAAAGAGAAGCCCAACACTTTGTTCGTAATTATTTTCGTAGTACGAAAGCTATTAAGGACAAGCTATCATCAAGCACCTTTTACCAGGATAATTCTAACAAACATCAGAATAATGGTAATCAAGCCGTTCACTCTGAATTTCCACCTTTGCTTAATCCGACTCAAAGTACACATAGAGCTACAGGCGACAATGATACAACTAACAATGTGGTAACAATGAAGAATGGAATGAACAATTTATCAAACACGGATTATCACAGTTCTTCTGATGAAAGCACAATCGAAAGCAATAATATTCCAACGTTAGAAGAAAAATTAGCAAATTGGGTAACATTTTCCAAATGTCCAATAATGCACGTTAATAGTTTACTCAAGGTGCTAAGACCACACTTTCCATTTTTACCATTTGATGGTAGAAAACTTCTACGCACACCTAAAAAACATGAAATTTCTAATATGATGGAAGGCCAATATTTGCATGTTGGGTTTAAAACATGTTTGAACCGTTTATTGAAATTCTTTATTGGTCCAACGAATACCGTTCTACTAGATGTCGGAATAGATGGAGTAGGCGTAAGTAACAGTTCTACGAGCACATTATGGCCAATTCTTATAAGTATAGTTGGTCAATCAAGGGTGGAAATGGTAGGCACTTACTTCGGCACATCAAAACCGGCAGATGTAGATATATTTCTTGAGCCATTTGTTTCTGAAATGAAAGAAATTTTACAAAACGGCTTTGTTTGGAATGGCCGTTTTTATGAAATTAAAATTAGATCCATTATTTGTGACGCCCCTGCTAGAGCATTTGTTTTGAACGTAACAACACACACGGGATACAGCAGCTGCTCTAAATGTGAAATTCGAGGCTTATATGTTCTACATAAAGTAACATTTCCTTATGGTGTATACGCACTACGGACAAATTTAAGTTTTAGGGACAAAGTAGACGAAAATTTTCATTTAAGTAAAAATACAACAACAATCGAGCACCTTGGAATTGGTTGTGTTTCACAAGTTCCAATAGATTATATGCATGCTGTTTGTCTGGGTGTTGTAAAACAAATACTTTCTCTGTGGATTGAATGTCGTTTAAGATTGTACAGTTTACCTAACAGAGTAATTTTAAAAATTTCAGAAGATATTATGTCTATATCCAGACAAATGCCTGCAGAATTTAGTCGCACACCCAGGCCACTTTCGATGCTAAGACGATATAAGGCAACTGAATTGCGACAATTGCTCTTATACACTCTGCCATTTTTGATAAAAGGCAAGGTGCAAAAAATCTATTATGACCATTATCTTAAATTACACTGTGGACTCAAAATTCTATGTTCAGACGAAATATGTCTTGCAAACAATGAATTAGCTGAAAATCTCCTGAAGGATTTCGTTAAAGACTTCAGTGAATTATATGGAATTCACACCATGTCGTTCAATGTACACAGTCTGTTACATTTAAGTAAAGATGTACGAGATATTGGTGCTTGTCTAGAAAGCTTCAGTGCTTTTAAATTTGAAAATTTCATGCAATTTATAAAAAAATGTTGTAGGTCAGGGCATAAGGTGCTAGAACAGTTGCACAACAGAATAACAGAAGAAAATAACTTCAGCCACGTACAGTATTTGAGAAACAATGAGAAAATTCTAAACGGTGTAGCCGAAACAATTACTATTGGAACTACAAAATTATCTAAAAACTCACCAGACAATTACTGTATGCTAGACAAATACATTATTGTGCAAATTTTGCAAATAGAAAAACAGGAAAAACAAACATTATATACAGGAAGAGAAATTCTTGCTTTGAAAGATTTATATGACTATCCTATCCAATCTCGTTACCTCAATATATTCACTTCTTCTAACATAACGTATGGACGAACATTTGTTTTTGAACAAAATCGAATTCAGAGAAAAGTTGCCTTCCTAACTTTAAATAATTCGTACTATTTTTTAGGACTACACAAAATTTAAAATATATTCGTCAATTCACATCAGCAGCAATAACCACAAGAAGATATATTGAAAAAATGAGGTATGTAATTCATTTTTAGTAGTACATACATATGTTATACAAACTTTTGTTATATAATATTTTACACATTACTTTTTATACTTAACATATAAACGTATTTTCATAGTTACTGCATTGTCGCGTTTGATGATGAGGAGGCATGCGAAGTTATACCAATAAATTGGCTAACAGAAGACAAATGTCATTGTTTTTGGCCACCTAATAAAAACATTAAAAAATTACAAATAAACAGTGTTATACCCAAGGAGAATTGGAAACAAGTGGAATGTCGAGTACTTTTTTATGCAGGTGACTTTTATTTTTTTTTAAATATTTTTAAGAACAATTTTCAAAAATGATCTTTGCACAGATTCCTTTGACGATGCAAATAAAAAATGCGACAGGGCTCTTTGGCAGTCAAGTGCCGAAGAAGATCCAGATAATCAACAACCACTCCATAATTCAGAACAGAACACCAGTACTACTCAAGAGCAATACATATTTACACTGATTGGAAATGAAAAACAATACAGTTGCATGCAAAGTTCTGTTGCGGACCCAAGTGAATTGAATATAAGTGAACTCTCACCTCTTTTTACTACACCCGGAAAAAACAATCCTCAAAGTTTTCTAGTACAGGGCAGTGTCGCATCAAATGTAGACCAGTCGACTACACAGAATACTGGTGCATCATATGGAGACCAGCCCTCTCAATCTGTCAATATGGTTAATTCCAGTATACAGTCATTTATAGGTAACTTTTAACTGATTTATTTTTTAATTTCCAAATTCACGAGCACATATTAGGAAAGCAAATTTTACATGTTATTATAATATCAAATGAAGTTTTCATTGGTATATTTATTAAGTAACATTTTACTTAAACGTGTAAAAGACTGTCTTGTTGTTATATTAAGCATTTTGATTTAAGATTTCAAAAAATAATATACTTGTACATATTTTTCATGTATTTTCTCAAAACAGAATTGCGTTTTGAAAAGCTGCAGCAATACATTGAAACCCGAATTAGTACAATGGAAAATAATTTTGCGAAAACAATTGAGAATTTGGTGAAAAATTATGTTGCTAGTCCTCATCAATATAAAACGAACGGTGAAACCGTTTTTTTCAACACCATCGATGAATTTATAAAATTTGAGAACTATCTTCAAGAGGATAATGATATTCAAAAAATGGTAAGGAGCGCGTGAAGAAAATTTAAGACTTCAATAAAGAAATGTCGATCAATATGAATCCGATTTTTATGTGACAAAGAACATTTTGTAAACATTTGGTTTTCGAAACAAAATAAGTTCAAAGTTATTGAGAAAGTCTATCAAATCGATCAATTTTTCGTAACTGACGTCTAAAAAATTATTATATTACTTTTAAAAATATATTTTTTTTTTTCATTTAGAACTTTGTGAAGGGGATCCATGGCGTAGACATATGTGATTATTTTAAAAAGGTGATTTTAAACACCTTCAACGAAAATGTAATATGTAACTTGACGTGGAACGAGGTCCAAGACGAAAATAAGGTCTCTCTCAAAAGAACAAAATTTATTCAAAATTTGGAAAGTAAGTTAGATTTTCATTGCTAAACATATTCATATTTATTGTTAATATAAAAAGACAATCAAATTGATCGGATACACAATTTTTAATATAATTATTCTCTTAATTTTAGGTATATGCGTTGAAATTTTCGGAAATAAAATAATGACAAATATTCAGAAGTCATTTAAATCTACACTGGTCAAATTAAAAGATGCACTAAAAAAACAAGAAAATAGGAAAATGCAAAAACATAAAAATGCTGGAGAAAATAGTAACTTAGAGAATTACGGAAAAAATGAAAAGTAGAAATATATTTATATGTACATATACATATAAAATTTCATTTCAATTTATTTTATTTTTTTAAATTGTTTTTTTTTTCGACATTTTTCTTTTGAACTAGATTTTATTGCTCTTTGTCTAGTTTTTATTTTTAAGATTTAAATATTTGAATTAATATTATACAAACTAAAGAAAGCAATGTACCAAAACAAGTATGAAATATTGAGTTAGCAATAAGGAAAATTTTGTAAGAATTGCCAAAAATGAATTTAACTTTTTTTTCAATAAACATTAATAAAGGCAAAAAATATTTTACATTTTATTGAATTTAAATATTTGTTTATGTCAAAATATATCTAAACCATATTTCATCTATAAAAGTCTCGAAAAATTCTAAAGAATAAACAGGTATATATTCTGCAGAAATGTTGAGGATAAATAGTGCAGAATTTCCAATGACAAATTCGCAATACTACTCGACGATAAATTCTAAAGAAAGGTCCATGAAGTTTTCTTACATTTTTCTTAATAAAATATCTTAAGACTTTCCTGAAATATTATCAAAAGAACTTCGATTGAAATTTTCTTGCGATTGTAGTAAGAAGTACCTTTGACACATTCCTAAGACAGTGTCGCACTTAGCCCAGGACAATCCTGTAAAAGCCTGCAGAATTTCTAAAGAAATGTCCTAAGACACAAAACATGGGACAAGACAAGATCTGACGATTTTCTAATGAATTTTCAAGGATTGTGGGACTAGGGAAACGGCTAGTATCGAGAATATTTGATAAATCTCGTGTTCCTGCAGTTTTTTCTCAATTTACTCTGAAATATCAGGCGAAATGAAGAATCTTGGAAAAATAAGGCGTTCCAATGGTTTTACTTACATTTCACTGGTACAAACGGCCAGTATCGAGAATATTTGAAAAATCTCGTGTTCCAGCAGTTTTTTCTCAATTTACTCTGAAATTTAAGGCGAAATGAAGAATCTTGGAAAAATAAGGCGTTCCAATGGTTTTACTTACATTTCACTGGTACAAACGGCCAGTATCGAGAATATTTGAAAAATCTCGTGTTCCAGCAGTTTTTTCTCAATTTCCTCTGAAATATCAGGCGAAATGAAGAATCTTGGAAAAATAAAGCGTTCCAATGGTTTTACTTACATTTCACTGGAACAAACGGCCAGTATCGAGAATATTTGATAAATCTCGTGTTTCTGCAGTTTTTTCTCAATGTACTCTGAAATATCAGGCGAAATGAAGAATTTTCGACAAATAAGACATTCCAGTTGTTTTTCTTACTTTTCACTAGTACAAACGGCCAGTATCGAGAATATTTGAAAAATCTCGTGTTCCAGCAGTTTTTTTTCAATTTCCTCTGAAATATCAGGCGAAATGATGAATCTTGGAAAAATAAGGCGTTCCAATGGTTTTACTTACATTTCACTGGTACAAACGGCCAGTATCGAGAATATTTGAAAAATCTCGTGTTCCAGCAGTTTTTTCTCAATTTACTCTGAAATATCAGGCGAAATGAAGAATCTTGGAAAAATAAGGCGTTCCAATGGTTTTACTTACATTTCACTGGTACAAACGGCCAGTATCGAGAATATTTGAAAAATCTCGTGTTCCAGCAGTTTTTTCTCAATTTCCTCTGATATATCAGGCGAAATGAAGAATCTTGGAAAAATAAAGCGTTCCAATGGTTTTACTTACATTTCACTGGAACAAACGGCCAGTATCGAGAATATTTGATAAATCTCGTGTTCCTGCAGTGTTTTCTCAATTTCCTCTGAAATATCAGGCGAAATGAAGAATCTTGGAAAAATAAAGCGTTCCAGTGGTTTTACTTACTTTTCACTGGTACAAACGGCTAGTATCGAGATTGTTTGAAAAATCTCGTGTTCCAGCAGTTTTTTCTCAATTTCCTCTGAAATATCAGGCGAAATGAAGAATCTTGGAAAAATAAAGCGTTCCAATGGTTTTACTTACATTTCACTGGTACAAACGGCCAGTATCGAGAATGTTTGATAAATATCGTGTTCCAGCAGTTTTTTTTTGAATTTTATCTGAAATATCAGGCGAAATGAAGAATTTTCGACAAATAAGACGTTCCAGTGGTTTTACTTACTTTTCACTGGTACAAACGACCAGTATCGAGAATGTTTGATAAATATCGTGTTCCAGCAGTTTTTTTTCAATTTCCTCTGAAATATCAGGCGAAATGAAGAATTTTCGACAAATAAGACGTTCCAGTGGTTTTACTTACATTTCACTGGTACAAGCGGCCAGTATCATGAAAATTTGAAAAATCTCGTGTTCCAGCAGTGTTTTCTCAATTTCCTCTGAAATATCAGGCGAAATGAAGAATCTTGGAAAAATAAAGCGTTCCAATGGTTTTACTTACTTTTCACTGGTACAAACGGCTAGTATCGAGATTGTTTGAAAAATCTCGTGTTCCAGCAGTTTTTTCTCAATTTCCTCTGAAATATCAGGCGAAATGAAGAATCTTGGAAAAATAAAGCGTTCCAATGGTTTTACTTACATTTCACTGGTACAAACGGCCAGTATCGAGAATGTTTGATAAATATCGTGTTCCAGCAGTTTTTTTTTGAATTTTATCTGAAATATCAGGCGAAATGAAGAATTTTCGACAAATAAGACGTTCCAGTGGTTTTACTTACATTTCACTGGTACAAACGGCCAGTATCGAGAATGTTTGATAAATATCGTGTTCCAGCAGTTTTTTTTCAATTTCCTCTGAAATATCAGGCGAAATGAAGAATCTTGGAAAAATAAAGCGTTCCAGTGGTTTTACTTACTTTTCACTGGTACAAACGGCCAGTATCGAGAATGTGTGCAAAATATCGTGTTCCAGCAATTTTTTCTCAATTTTTTCTTAAATATCAGGCGAAATGAAGAATTTTCGACAAATAAGACATTCCAGTTGTTTTTCTTACTTTTCACTAGTACAAACGGCCAGTATCGAGAATATTTGAAAAATCTCGTGTTCCAGCAGTTTTTTCTCAATTTACTCTGAAATATCAGGCGAAATGAAGAATTTTCGACAAATAAGACGTTCCAATGGTTTTACTTACATTTCACTGGTACAAACGGCCAGTATCGAGAATATTTGAAAAATCTGGTGTTCCAGTAGTTTTTTCTCAATTTCCTCTGAAATATCAGGCGAAATGAAGAATCTTGGAAAAATAAAGCGTTCCAGTGGTTTTACTTACTTTTCACTGGTACAAACGGCCAGTATCCAGATTGTGTGAAAAATATCGTGTTCCAGCAATTTTTTCTGAAATATCAGGCGAAATGGAGAATTTTCGACAAATAAGACATTCCAGTTGTTTTTCTTACTTTTCACTAGTACAAACGGCCAGTATCGAGAATATTTGAAAAATCTCGTGTTCCAGTAGTTTTTTCTCAATTTCCTCTGAAATATCAGGCGAAATCAAGAATCTTGGAAAAATAAAGCGTTCCAATGGTTTTACTTACTTTTCACTGGTACAAACGGCCAGTATCGAGAATATTTGAAAAATCTGGTGTTCCAGTAGTTTTTTCTCAATTTCCTCTGAAATATCAGGCGAAATGAAGAATCTTGGAAAAATAAGGCGTTCCAATGGTTTTACTTACATTTCACTGGTACAAACAGCCAGTATCGAGAATATTTGAAAAATCTCGTGTTCCAGCAGTTTTTTCTCAATTTCCTCTGAAATATCAGGCGAAATGAAGAATCTTGGAAAAATAAAGCGTTCCAATGGTTTTACTTACATTTCACTGGTACAAACGGCCAGTATCGAGAATATTTGAAAAATCTCTTGTTCCAGCAGTTTTTTCTCAATTTACTCTGAAATATCAGGCGAAATGAAGAATTTTCGACAAATAAGACGTTCCAATGGTTTTACTTACATTTCACTGGTACAAACGGCCAGTATCGAGAATATTTGATAAATCTCGTGTTCCTGCAGTTTTTTCTCAATTTACTCTGAAATATCAGGCGAAATGAAGAATTTTCGACAAATAAGACATTCCAGTTGTTTTTCTTACTTTTCACTAGTACAAACGGCCAGTATCGAGAATATTTGAAAAATCTCGTGTTCCAGCAGTTTTTTTTCAATTTCCTCTGAAATATCAGGCGAAATGAAGAATCTTGGAAAAATAAGGCGTTCCAATGGTTTTACTTACATTTCACTGGTACAAACGGCCAGTATCGAGAATATTTGAAAAATCTCGTGTTCCAGCAGTTTTTTCTCAATTTACTCTGAAATATCAGGCGAAATGAAGAATTTTCGACAAATAAGACGTTCCAATGGTTTTACTTACATTTCACTGGTACAAACGGCCAGTATTGAGAATATTTGATAAATCTCGTGTTCCTGCAGTTTTTTCTCAATTTACTCTGAAATATCAGGCGAAATGACGAATTTTCGACAAATAAGACATTCCAGTTGTTTTTCTTACTTTTCACTAGTACAAACGGCCAGTATCGAGAATATTTGAAAAATCTGGTGTTCCAGTAGTTTTTTCTCAATTTCCTCTGAAATATCAGGCGAAATGAAGAATCTTGGAAAAATAAAGCGTTCCAATGGTTTTACTTACATTTCACTGGTACAAACGGCCAGTATCGTGAATATTTGAAAAATCTCGTGTTCCAGCAGTTTTTTCTCAATTTCCTCTGAAATATCAGGCGAAATGAAGAATCTTGGAAAAATAAAGCGTTCCAGTGGTTTTACTTACTTTTCACTGGTACAAACGGCCAGTATCCAGATTGTGTGAAAAATATCGTGTTCCAGCAATTTTTTCTGAAATATCAGGCGAAATGAAGAATTTTCGACAAATAAGACATTCCAGTTGTTTTTCTTACTTTTCACTAGTACAAACGGCCAGTATCGAGAATATTTGAAAAATCTCGTGTTCCAGTAGTTTTTTCTCAATTTCCTCTGAAATATCAGGCGAAATGAAGAATCTTGGAAAAATAAAGCGTTCCAATGGTTTTACTTACTTTTCACTGGTACAAACGGCCAGTATCGAGAATGTTTGATAAATATCGTGTTCCAGCAGTTTTTTTTCAATTTCCTCTGAAATATCAGGCGAAATGAAGAATCTTGGAAAAATAAGGCGTTCCAATGGTTTTACTTACATTTCACTGGTACAAACAGCCAGTATCGAGAATATTTGAAAAATCTCGTGTTCCAGCAGTTTTTTCTCAATTTCCTCTGAAATATCAGGCGAAATGAAGAATCTTGGAAAAATAAAGCGTTCCAATGGTTTTACTTACATTTCACTGGTACAAACGGCCAGTATCGAGAATATTTGAAAAATCTCTTGTTCCAGCAGTTTTTTCTCAATTTACTCTGAAATATCAGGCGAAATGAAGAATTTTCGACAAATAAGACGTTCCAATGGTTTTACTTACATTTCACTGGTACAAACGGCCAGTATCGAGAATATTTGATAAATCTCGTGTTCCTGCAGTTTTTTCTCAATTTACTCTGAAATATCAGGCGAAATGAAGAATTTTCGACAAATAAGACATTCCAGTTGTTTTTCTTACTTTTCACTAGTACAAACGGCCAGTATCGAGAATATTTGAAAAATCTCGTGTTCCAGCAGTTTTTTTTCAATTTCCTCTGAAATATCAGGCGAAATGAAGAATCTTGGAAAAATAAGGCGTTCCAATGGTTTTACTTACATTTCACTGGTACAAACGGCCAGTATCGAGAATATTTGAAAAATCTCGTGTTCCAGCAGTTTTTTCTCAATTTCCTCTGAAATATCAGGCGAAATGAAGAATCTTGGAAAAATAAAGCGTTCCAATGGTTTTACTTACATTTCACTGGTACAAACGGCCAGTATCGTGAATATTTGAAAAATCTCGTGTTCCAGCAGTTTTTTCTCAATTTCCTCTGAAATATCAGGCGAAATGAAGAATCTTGGAAAAATAAAGCGTTCCAGTGGT
This sequence comes from Anthrax anthrax, assembly GCA_963971155.1. NCBI lineage: Eukaryota > Metazoa > Arthropoda > Insecta > Diptera > Bombyliidae > Anthrax > Anthrax anthrax. The sequence continues at coordinate 64,995 of CAXAQU010000226.1, forward strand.
TTTACTTACTTTTCACTGGTACAAACGGCCAGTATCCAGATTGTGTAAAAAATATCGTGTTCCAGCAATTTTTTCTGAAATATCAGGCGAAATGAAGAATTTTCGACAAATAAGACATTCCAGTTGTTTTTCTTACTTTTCACTAGTACAAACGGCCAGTATCGAGAATATTTGAAAAATCTCGTGTTCCAGTAGTTTTTTCTCAATTTCCTCTGAAATATCAGGCGAAATGAAGAATCTTGGAAAAATAAAGCGTTCCAATGGTTTTACTTACTTTTCACTGGTACAAACGGCCAGTATCGAGAATGTTTGATAAATATCGTGTTCCAGCAGTTTTTTTTCAATTTCCTCTGAAATATCAGGCGAAATGAAGAATCTTGGAAAAATAAGGCGTTCCAATGGTTTTACTTACATTTCACTGGTACAAACAGCCAGTATCGAGAATATTTGAAAAATCTCGTGTTCCAGCAGTTTTTTCTCAATTTCCTCTGAAATATCAGGCGAAATGAAGAATCTTGGAAAAATAAAGCGTTCCAATGGTTTTACATACATTTCACTGGTACAAACGGCCAGTATCGAGAATATTTGAAAAATCTCTTGTTCCAGCAGTTTTTTCTCAATTTACTCTGAAATATCAGGCGAAATGAAGAATTTTCGACAAATAAGACGTTCCAATGGTTTTACTTACATTTCACTGGTACAAACGGCCAGTATCGAGAATATTTGATAAATCTCGTGTTCCTGCAGTTTTTTCTCAATTTACTCTGAAATATCAGGCGAAATGAAGAATTTTCGACAAATAAGACATTCCAGTTGTTTTTCTTACTTTTCACTAGTACAAACGGCCAGTATCGAGAATATTTGAAAAATCTCGTGTTCCAGCAGTTTTTTTTCAATTTCCTCTGAAATATCAGGCGAAATGAAGAATCTTGGAAAAATAAGGCGTTCCAATGGTTTTACTTACATTTCACTGGTACAAACGGCCAGTATCGAGAATATTTGAAAAATCTCGTGTTCCAGCAGTTTTTTCTCAATTTCCTCTGAAATATCAGGCGAAATGAAGAATCTTGGAAAAATAAAGCGTTCCAATGGTTTTACTTACTTTTCACTGGTACATACGACCAGTATCGAGAATGTTTGATAAATATCGTGTTCCAGCAGTTTTTTTTCAATTTCCTCTGAAATATCAGGCGAAATGAAGAATCTTGGAAAAATAAGGCGTTCCAATGGTTTTACTTACATTTCACTGGTACAAACGGCCAGTATCGAGAATATTTGAAAAATCTCGTGTTCCAGCAGTTTTTTCTCAATTTCCTCTGAAATATCAGGCGAAATGAAGAATCTTGGAAAAATAAAGCGTTCCAATGGTTTTACTTACTTCACTGGTACAAACGACCAGTATCGAGAATGTTTGATAAATATCGTGTTCCAGCAGTTTTTTTTCAATTTCCTCTGAAATATCAGGCGAAATGAAGAATCTTGGAAAAATAAGACATTCCAGTTGTTTTTCTTACTTTTCACTAGTACAAACGGCCAGTATCGAGAATATTTGAAAAATCTCGTGTTCCAGCAGTTTTTTCTCAATTTCCTCTGAAATATCAGGCGAAATGAAGAATCTTGGAAAAATAAGGCGTTCCAATGGTTTTACTTACATTTCACTGGTACAAACGGCCAGTATCGAGAATATTTGAAAAATCTCGTGTTCCAGCAGTTTTTTCTCAATTTCCTCTGAAATATCAGGCGAAATGAAGAATCTTGGAAAAATAAAGCGTTCCAATGGTTTTACTTACTTTTCACTGGTACAAACGGCCAGTATCCAGATTGTGTGAAAAATATCGTGTTCCAGCAATTTTTTCAGAAATATCAGGCGAAATGAAGAATTTTCGACAAATAAGACATTCCAGTTGTTTTTCTTACTTTTCACTAGTACAAACGGCCAGTATCGAGAATATTTGAAAAATCTCGTGTTCCAGCAGTTTTTTTTCAATTTCCACTGAAATATCAGGCGAAATGAAGAATCTTGGAAAAATAAGGCGTTCCAATGGTTTTACTTACACATCACTGGTACAAACGGCCAGTATCGAGAATATTTGAAAAATCTCGTGTTCCAGCAGTTTTTTCTCAATTTCCTCTGAAATATCAGGCGAAATGAAGAATCTTGGAAAAATAAAGCGTTCCAATGGTTTTACTTACTTTTCACTGGTTCAAACGGCCAGTATCGAGAATGTTTGACAAATATCGTGTTCCAGCAGTTTTTTTTCAATTTCCTCTGAAATATCAGGCGAAATGAAGAATCTTGGAAAAATAAGGCGTTCCAATGGTTTTACTTACATTTCACTGGTACAAACGGCCAGTATCGAGAATATTTGAAAAACCTCGTGTTCCAGCAGTTTTTTCTCAATTTCCTCTGAAATATCAGGCGAAATGAAGAATCTTGGAAAAATAAAGCGTTCCAATGGTTTTACTTACATTTCACTGGTACAAACGGCCAGTATCGAGAATATTTGATAAATCTCGTGTTCCTGCAGTTTTTTCTCAATTTACTCTGAAATATCAGGCGAAATGAAGAATTTTCGACAAATAAGACATTCCAGTTGTTTTTCTTACTTTTCACTAGTACAAACGGCCAGTATCGAGAATATTTGAAAAATCTCGTGTTCCATCAGTTTTTTCTCAATTTCCTCTGAAATATCAGGCGAAATGAAGAATCTTGGAAAAATAAAGCGTTCCAATGGTTTTACTTACTTTTCACTGGTACAAACGGCCAGTATCGAGAATGTTTGATAAATATCGTGTTCCAGCAGTTTTTTTTTGAATTTTATCTGAAATATCAGGCGAAATGAAGAATTTTCGACAAATAAGACGTTCCAGTGGTTTTACTTACATTTCACTGGTACAAACGGCCAGTATCGAGAATGTTTGATAAATATCGTGTTCCAGCAGTTTTTTTTCAATTTCCTCTGAAATATCAGGCGAAATGAAGAATCTTGGAAAAATAAGGCGTTCCAATGGTTTTACTTACATTTCACTGGTACAAACGACCAGTATCGAGAATGTTTGATAAATATCGTGTTCCAGCAGTTTTATTTCAATTTCCTCTGAATATCAGGCGAAATGAAGAATCTTGGAAAAATAAAGCGTTCCAATGGTTTTACTTACATTTCACTGGTACAAACGGCCAGTATCGAGAATATTTGATAAATATCGTGTTCCAGCAGTTTTTTTTCAATTTACTCTGAAATATCAGGCGAAATGAAGAATCTTGGAAAAATAAGGCGTTCCAATGGTTTTACTTACATTTCACTGGTACAAACGGCCAGTATCGAGAATATTTGAAAAACCTCGTGTTCCAGCAGTTTTTTCTCAATTTCCTCTGAAATATCAGGCGAAATGAAGAATCTTGGAAAAATAAAGCGTTCCAATGGTTTTACTTACATTTCACTGGTACAAACGGCCAGTATCGAGAATATTTGGAAAACCTCGTGTTCCAGCAGTTTTTTCTCAATTTCCTCTGAAATATCAGGCGAAATGAAGAATCTTGGAAAAATAAAGCGTTCCAATGGTTTTACTTTACATTTCACTGGTACAAACGGCCATTATCGAGAATATTTGATAAATCTCGTGTTCCTGCAGTTTTTTCTCAATTTACTCTAAAATATCAGGCGAAATGAAGAATTTTCGACAAATAAGACATTCCAGTTGTTTTTCTTACTTTTCACTAGTACAAACGGCCAGTATCGAGAATATTTGAAAAATCTCGTGTTCCAGCAGTTTTTTTTCAATTTCCTCTGAAATATCAGGCGAAATGAAGAATTTTCGACAAATAAGACGTTCCAATGGTTTTACTTACATTTCACTGGTACAAACGACCAGTATCGAGAAAATTTGAAAAATCTCGTGTTCCAGCAGTGTTTTCTCAATTTCCTCTGAAATATCAGGCGAAATGAGAATCTTGGAAAAATAAAGCGTTCCAGTGGTTTTACTTACTTTTCACTGGTACAAACGGCTAGTATCGAGATTGTTTGAAAAATCTCGTGTCCCAGCAGTTTTTCTCAATTTCCTCTGAAATATCAGGCGAAATGAAGAATCTTGGAAAAATAAAGCGTTCCAATGGTTTTACTTACTTTTCACTGGTACAAACGGCCAGTATCGAGAATGTTTGATAAATATCGTGTTCCAGCAGTTTTTTTTGAATTTTATCTGAAATATCAGGCGAATGAAGAATCTTGGAAAAATAAAGCGTTCCAGTGGTTTTACTTACTTTTCACTGGTACAAACGGCTAGTATCGAGATTGTTTGAAAAATCTCGTGTTCCAGCAGTTTTTTCTCAATTTCCTTTGAAATATCAGGCGAAATGAAGAATCTTGGAAAAATAAAGCGTTCCAATGGTTTTACTTACTTTTCACTGGTACAAACGGCCAGTATCGAGAATGTTGATAAATATCGTGTTAAAGCAGTTTTTTTTTGAATTTTATCTGAAATATCAGGCGAAATGAAGAATTTTCGACAAATAAGACGTTCCAGTGGTTTTACTTACATTTCACTGGTACAAACGGCCAGTATCGAGAAAATTTGAAAAATCTCGTGTTCCAGCAGTGTTTTCTCAATTTCCTCTGAAATATCAGGCGAAATGAAGAATCTTGGAAAAATAAAGCGTTCCAATGGTTTTACTTACTTTTCACTGGTACAAACGGCCAGTATCGAGAATGTTTGATAAATATCGTGTTCCAGCAGTTTTTTTTTGAATTTTATCTGAAATATCAGGCGAAATGAAGAATTTTCGACAAATAAGACGTTCCAGTGGTTTTACTTACATTTCACTGGTACAAACGGCTAGTATCGAGATTGTTTGAAAAATCTCGTGTTCCAGCAGTTTTTTCTCAATTTCCTCTGAAATATCAGGCGAAATGAAGAATCTTGGAAAAATAAAGCGTTCCAATGGTTTTACTTACTTTTCACTGGTACAAACGGCCAGTATCGAGAATGTTTGATAAATATCGTGTTCCAGCAGTTTTTTTTTGAATTTTATCTGAAATATCAGGCGAAATGAAGAATTTTCGACAAATAAGACGTTCCAGTGGTTTTACTTACATTTCACTGGTACAAACGGCCAGTATCGAGAATGTTTGATAAATATCGTGTTCCAGCAGTTTTTTTTCAATTTCCTCTGAAATATCAGGCGAAATGAAGAATCTTGGAAAAATGAAGCGTTCCAGTGGTTTTACTTACTTTTCACTGGTACAAACGGCCAGTATCGAGAATATTTGATAAATATCGTGTTCCAGCAGTTTTTTCTCAATTTCCTCTGAAATATCAGGCGAAATGAAGAATCTTGGAAAAATAAAGCGTTCCAATGGTTTTACTTACATTTCACTGGTACAAACGGCCAGTATCGAGAATATTTGATAAATCTCGTGTTCCAGCAGTTTTTTCTCAATTTCCTCTGAAATATCAGGCGAAATGAAGAATTTTCGACAATAAGACATTCCAGTTGTTTTTCTTACTTTTCACTAGTACAAACGGCCAGTATCGAGAATATTTGAAAAATCTCGTGTTCCAGCAGTTTTTTTTCAATTTCCTCTGAAATATCAGGCGAAATGAAGAATCTTGGAAAAATAAGGCGTTCCAATGGTTTTACTTACATTTCACTGGTACAAACGACCAGTATCGAGAATGTTTGATAAATATCGTGTTCCAGCAGTTTTATTTCAATTTCCTCTGAAATATCAGGCGAAATGAAGAATCTTGGAAAAATATAGCGTTCCAATGGTTTTACTTACTTTTCACTGGTACAAAACGGCCAGTATCGAGAATGTTTGATAAATATCGTGTTCCAGCAGTTTTTTTTCAATTTCCTCTGAAATATCAGGCGAAATGAAGAATCTTGGAAAAATAAGGCGTAACAATGGTTTCACTTACATTTCACTGGTACAAACGGCCAGTATCGAGAATATTTGAAAAACCTCGTGTTCCAGCAGTTTTTTCTCAATTTCCACTGAAATATCAGGCGAAATGAAGAATCTTGGAAAAATAAAGCGTTCCAATGGTTTTACTTACATTTCACTGGTACAAACGGCCAGTATCGAGAATATTTGATAAATCTCGTGTTCCTGCAGTTTTTTCTCAATTTCCTCTGAAATATCAGGCGAAATGAAGAATCTTGGAAAAATAAAGCGTTCCAATGGTTTTACTTACATTTCACTGGTACAAACGGCCAGTATCGAGAATATTTGAAAAACCTCGTGTTCCAGCAGTTTTTTCTCAATTTCCTCTGAAATATCAGGCGAAATGAAGAATCTTGGAAAAATAAAGCGTTCCAATGGTTTTACTTACATTTCACTGGTACAAACGGCCAGTATCGAGAATATTTGATAAATCTCGTGTTCCTGCAGTTTTTTCTCTATTTACTCTAAAATATCAGGCGAAATGAAGAATTTTCGACAAATAAGACATTCCAGTTGTTTTTCTTACTTTTCACTAGTACAAACGGCCAGTATCGAGAATATTTGAAAAACCTCGTGTTCCAGCAGTTTTTTCTCAATTTCCTCTGAAATATCAGGCGAAATGAAGAATCTTGGAAAAATAAAGCGTTCCAATGGTTTTACTTACATTTCACTGGTACAAACGGCCAGTATCGAGAATATTTGATAAATCTCGTGTTCCTGCAGTTTTTTCTCAATTTACTCTAAAATATCAGGCGAAATGAAGAATTTTCGACAAATAAGACATTCCAGTTGTTTTTCTTACTTTTCACTAGTACAAACGGCCAGTATCGAGAATATTTGAAAAATCTCGTGTTCCAGCAGTTTTTTTTCAATTTCCTCTGAAATATCAGGCGAAATGAAGAATCTTGGAAAAATAAGGCGTTCCAATGGTTTTACTTACATTTCACTGGTACAAACGACCAGTATCGAGAATGTTTGATAAATATCGTGTTCCAGCAGTTTTATTTCAATTTCCTCTGAAATATCAGGCGAAATGAAGAATCTTGGATAAATATAGCGTTCCAATGGTTTTACTTACTTTTCACTGGTACAAACGGCCAGTATCGAGAATGTTTGATAAATATCGTGTTCCAGCAGTTTTTTTTCAATTTCCTCTGAAATATCAGGCGAAATGAAGAATCTTGGAAAAATAAGGCGTTCCAATGGTTTTACTTACTTTTCACTGGTACAAACGGCCAGTATCGAGAATATTTGAAAAACCTCGTGTTCCAGCAGTTTTTTCTCAATTTCCACTGAAATATCAGGCGAAATGAAGAATCTTGGAAAAATAAAGCGTTCCAATGGTTTTACTTACATTTCACTGGTACAAACGGCCAGTATCGAGAATATTTGATAAATCTCGTGTTCCTGCAGTTTTTTCTCAATTTACTCTGAAATATCAGGCGAAATGAAGAATTTTCGACAAATAAGACATTCCAGTTGTTTTTCTTACTTTTCACTGGTACAAACGACCAGTATCGAGAATGTTTGATAAATATCGTGTTCCAGCAGTTTTATTTCAATTTCCTCTGAAATATCAGGCGAAATGAAGAATTTTCGACAAATAAGACGTTCCAGTGGTTTTACTTACATTTCACTGGTACAAACGGCCAGTATCGAGAAAATTTGAAAAATCTCGTGTTCCAGCAGTGTTTTCTCAATTTCCTCTGAAATATCAGGCGAAATGAAGAATCTTGGAAAAATAAAGCGTTCCAGTGGTTTTACTTACTTTTCACTGGTACATACGGCTAGTATCGAGATTGTTTGAAAAATCTCGTGTTCCAGCAGTTTTTTCTCAATTTCCTCTGAAATATCAGGCGAAATGAAGAATCTTGGAAAAATAAAGCGTTCCAATGGTTTTACTTACTTTTCACTGGTACAAACGGCCAGTATCGAAAATGTTTGATAAATATCGTGTTCCAGCAGTTTTTTTTTGAATTTTATCTGAAATATCAGGCGAAATGAAGAATCTTGGAAAAATAAGGCGTTCCAATGGTTTTACTTACATTTCACTGGTACAAACGACCAGTATCGAGAATGTTTGATAAATATCGTGTTCCAGCAGTTTTATTTCAATTTCCTCTGAAATATCAGGCGAAATGAAGAATCTTGGAAAAATATAGCGTTCCAATGGTTTTACTTACTTTTCACTGGTACAAACGGCCAGTATCGAGAATGTTTGATAAATATCGTGTTCCAGCAGTTTTTTTTGAATTTTATCTGAAATATCAGGCGTAATGAAGAATTTTCGACAAATAAGACGTTCCAGTGGTTTTACTTACATTTCACTGGTACAAACGGCTAGTATCGAGATTGTTTGAAAAATCTCGTGTTCCAGCAGTTTTTTCTCAATTTCCTCTGAAATATCAGGCGAAATGAAGAATCTTGGAAAAATAAAGCGTTCCAATGGTTTTACTTACATTTCACTGGTACAAACGGCCAGTATCGAGAATATTTGAAAAACCTCGTGTTCCAGCAGTTTTTTCTCAATTTCCTCTGAAATATCAGGCGAAATGAAGAATCTTGGAAAAATAAAGCGTTCCAATGGTTTTACTTACATTTCACTGGTACAAACGGCCAGTATCGAGAATATTTGATAAATCTCGTGTTCCTGCAGTTTTTTCTCAATTTACTCTAAAATATCAGGCGAAATGAAGAATTTTCGACAAATAAGACATTCCAGTTGTTTTTCTTACTTTTCACTAGTACAAACGGCCAGTATCGAGAATATTTGAAAAATCTCGTGTTCCAGCAGTTTTTTTTCAATTTCCTCTGAAATATCAGGCGAAATGAAGAATCTTGGAAAAATAAGGCGTTCCAATGGTTTTACTTACATTTCACTGGTACAAACGACCAGTATCGAGAATGTTTGATAAATATCGTGTTCCAGCAGTTTTATTTCAATTTCCTCTGAAATATCAGGCGAAATGAAGAATCTTGGAAAAATATAGCGTTCCAATGGTTTTACTTACTTTTCACTGGTACAAACGGCCAGTATCGAGAATGTTTGATAAATATCGTGTTCCAGCAGTTTTTTTTCAATTTCCTCTGAAATATCAGGCGAAATGAAGAATCTTGGAAAAATAAGGCGTTCCAATGGTTTTACTTACATTTCACTGGTACAAACGGCCAGTATCGAGAATATTTGAAAAACCTCGTGTTCCAGCAGTTTTTTCTCAATTTCCACTGAAATATCAGGCGAAATGAAGAATCTTGGAAAAATAAAGCGTTCCAATGGTTTTACTTACATTTCACTGGTACAAACGGCCAGTATCGAGAATATTTGATAAATCTCGTGTTCCTGCAGTTTTTTCTCAATTTACTCTGAAATATCAGGCGAAATGAAGAATTTTCGACAAATAAGACATTCCAGTTGTTTTTCTTACTTTTCACTGGTACAAACGACCAGTATCGAGAATGTTTGATAAATATCGTGTTCCAGCAGTTTTATTTCAATTTCCTCTGAAATATCAGGCGAAATGAAGAATTTTCGACAAATAAGACGTTCCAGTGGTTTTACTTACATTTCACTGGTACAAACGGCCAGTATCGAGAAAATTTGAAAAATCTCGTGTTCCAGCAGTGTTTTCTCAATTTCCTCTGAAATATCAGGCGAAATGAAGAATCTTGGAAAAATAAAGCGTTCCAGTGGTTTTACTTACTTTTCACTGGTACATACGGCTAGTATCGAGATTGTTTGAAAAATCTCGTGTTCCAGCAGTTTTTTCTCAATTTCCTCTGAAATATCAGGCGAAATGAAGAATCTTGGAAAAATAAAGCGTTCCAATGGTTTTACTTACTTTTCACTGGTACAAACGGCCAGTATCGAGAATGTTTGATAAATATCGTGTTCCAGCAGTTTTTTTTTGAATTTTATCTGAAATATCAGGCGAAATGAAGAATCTTGGAAAAATAAGGCGTTCCAATGGTTTTACTTACATTTCACTGGTACAAACGGCCAGTATCGAGAATGTTTGATAAATATCGTGTTCCAGCAGTTTTTTTTCAATTTCCTCTGAAATATCAGGCGAAATGAAGAATCTTGGAAAAATAAAGCGTTCCAATGGTTTTACTTACTTTTCACTGGTACAAACGGCCAGTATCCATAATGTTTGATAAATATCGTGTTCCAGCAGTTTTTCTTCAATTTCCTCTGAAATATCAGGCGAAATGAAGAATTTTCG
>CAXAQU010000227.1:0-122769 GCA_963971155.1 Anthrax anthrax
ACCATTGAAATGTAAGTAAAACCACTGGAACGCTTTATTTTTCCAAGATTCTTCATTTCGCCTGATATTTTAGAGGAAATTGAGAAAACACTGCTGGAACACGAGATTTTTCAAATATTATCGATACTGGCCGTTTGTACCATTGAAATGTAAGTAAAACCACTGGAACGCTTTATTTTTCCAAGATTCTTCATTTCGCCTGATATTTTAGAGGAAATTGAGAAAACACTGCTGGAACACGAGATTTTTCAAATATTCTCGATACTGGCCGTTTGTACCATTGAAATGTAAGTAAAACCACTGGAACGCTTTATTATTTCAAGATTCTTCATTTCGCCTGATATTTTAGAGGAAATTGAGAAAACACTGCTGGAACACGAGATTTTTCAAATATTCTCGATACTGGCCGTTTGTACCATTGAAATGTAAGTAAATCCACTGGAACGCTTTATTTTTCCAAGATTCTTCATTTCGCCTGATATTTTAGAGGAAATTGAGAAAACGCTGCTGGAACACGAGATTTTTCAAATATTCTCGATACTGGCCGTTTGTACCATTGAAATGTAAGTAAAACCACTGGAACACTTTATTTTTCCAAGATTCTTCATTTCGCCTGATATTTTAGAGGAAATTGAGAAAACACTGCTGGAACACGAGATTTTTCAAATATTCTCGATACTGGCCGTTTGTACCATTGAAATGTAAGTAAAACCACTGGAACGCTTTATTTTTCCAAGATTCTTCATTTCGCCTGATATTTTAGAGGAAATTGAGAAAACACTGATGGAACACGAGATTTTTCAAATATTCTTGATACTGGCCGTTTGTACCATTGAAATGTAAGTAAAACCACTGGAACGCATTATTTTTCCAAGATTCTTCATTTCGCCTGATATTTTAGAGGAAATTGAGAAAACACTGCTGGAACACGAGATTTTTCAAATATTCTCGATACTGGCCGTTTGTACCATTGAAATGTAAGTAAAACCACTGGAACGCTTTATTTTTCCAAGATTCTTCATTTCGCCTGATATTTTAGAGGAAATTGAGAAAACACTGCTGGAACACGAGATTTTTCAAATATTCTCGATACTGGCCGTTTGTACCAATGAAATGTAAGTAAAACCACTGGAACGCTTTATTTTATCAAGATTCTTCATTTCGCCTGATATTTTAGAGGATATTGAGAAAATACTGATGGAACACGAGATTTTTCAAATATTCACGATACTGGCAGTTTGTACCATTGAAATGTAAGTAAAACCACTGGAACGCATTTTTTAATCAAGATTCTTCATTTCGCCTGATATTTTAGAGGAAATTGAGAAAACACTGCTGGAACACGAGATTTTTCAAATATTCTTGATACTGGCCGTTTGTACCATTGAAATGTAAGTAAAACCACTGGAACGCATTTTTTTATCAAGATTCTTCATTTCGCCTGATATTTTAGAGGAAATTGAGAAAACACTGATGGAACACGAGATTTTTCAAATATTCACGATACTGGCAGTTTTTACCATTGAAATGTGAGTAAAACCACTGGAACGCATTTTTTTTATCAAGATTCTTCATTTCGCCTGATATTTTAGAGGAAATTGAGAAAACACTGCTGGAACACGAGATTTTTCAAATATTCTCGATACTGGCCGTTTGTACCAATGAAATGTAAGTAAAACCACTGGAACGCTTTATTTTATCAAGATTCTTCATTTCGCCTGATATTTTAGAGGAAATTGAGAAAACACTGATGGAACACGAGATTTTTCAAATATTCACGATACTGGCAGTTTGTACCATTGAAATGTAAGTAAAACCACTGGAACGCATTTTTTAATCAAGATTCTTCATTTCGCCTGATATTTTAGAGGACATTGAGAAAACACTGCTGGAACACGACATTTTTCAAATATTCTCGATACTGGCCGTTTGTACCATTGAAATGTGAGTAAAACCACTGGAACGCATTTTTTTATCAAGATTCTTCATTTCGCCTGATATTTTAGAGGAAATTGAGAAAACACTGATGGAACACGAGATTTTTCAAATATTCTCGATACTGGCCGTTTGTACCATTGAAATGTGAGTAAAACCACTGGAACGCATTTTTTTATCAAGATTCTTCATTTCGCCTGATATTTTAGAGGAAATTGAGAAAACACTGCTGGAACACGAGATTTTTCAACTATTCACGATACTGGCAGTTTTTACCATTGAAATGTGAGTAAAACCACTGGAACGCATTTTTTTATCAAGATTCTTCATTTCGCCTGATATTTTAGAGGAAATTGAGAAAACACTTCTGGAACACGAGATTTTTCAAATATTCTCGATACTGGCCGTTTGTACCATTGAAATGTGAGTAAAACCACTGGAACGCATTTTTTTATCAAGATTCTTCATTTCGCCTGATATTTTAGAGGAAATTGAGAAAACACTGCTGGAACACGAGATTTTTCAAATATTCTCGATACTGGCCGTTTGTACCATTGAAATGTAAGTAAAACCACTGGAACGCATTTTTTTATCAAGATTCTTCATTTCGCCTGATATTTTAGAGGAAATTGAGAAAACACTGCTGGAACACGAGATTTTCCAAATATTCTCGATACTGGCCGTTTGTACCATTGAAATGTAAGTAAAACCACTGGAACGCTTTATTTTTCCAAGATTCTTCATTTCGCCTGATATTTTAGAGGAAATTGAGAAAACACTGCTGGAACACGAGATTTTTCAAATATTATCGATACTGGCCGTTTGTACCATTGAAATGTAAGTAAAACCACTGGAACGCTTTATTTTTCCAAGATTCTTCATTTCGCCTGATATTTTAGAGGAAATTGAGAAAACACTGCTGGAACACGAGATTTTTCAAATATTCTCGATACTGGCCGTTTGTACCATTGAAATGTAAGTAAAACCACTGGAACGCTTTATTATTTCAAGATTCTTCATTTCGCCTGATATTTTAGAGGAAATTGAGAAAACACTGCTGGAACACGAGATTTTTCAAATATTCTCGATACTGGCCGTTTGTACCATTGAAATGTAAGTAAAACCACTGGAACGCTTTATTATTTCAAGATTCTTCATTTCGCCTGATATTTTAGAGGAAATTGAGAAAACACTGCTGGAACACGAGATTTTTCAAATATTCTCGATACTGGCCGTTTGTACCATTGAAATGTAAGTAAAACCACTGGAACGCTTTATTTTTCCAAGATTCTTCATTTCGCCTGATATTTTAGAGGAAATTGAGAAAACACTGATGGAACACGAGATTTTTCAAATATTCTCGATACTGGCCGTTTGTACCAATGAAATGTAAGTAAAACCACTGGAACGCTTTATTTTATCAAGATTCTTCATTTCGCCTGATATTTTAGAGGAAATTGAGAAAACACTGCTGGAACACGAGATTTTTCAAATATTCTCGATACTGGCCGTTTGTACCATTGAAATGTGAGTAAAACCACTGGAACGCATTTTTTTATCAAGATTCTTCATTTCGCCTGATATTTTAGAGGAAATTGAGAAAACACTTCTGGAACACGAGATTTTTCAAATATTCTCGATACTGGCCGTTTGTACCAATGAAATGTAAGTAAAACCACTGGAACGCTTTATTTTATCAAGATTCTTCATTTCGCCTGATATTTTAGAGGAAATTGAGAAAACACTGCTGGAACACGAGATTTTTCAAATATTATCGATACTGGCCGTTTGTACCATTGAAATGTAAGTAAAACCACTGGAACGCTTTATTTTTCCAAGATTCTTCATTTCGCCTGATATTTTAGAGGAAATTGAGAAAACACTGCTGGAACACGAGATTTTTCAAATATTATCGATACTGGCCGTTTGTACCATTGAAATGTAAGTAAAACCACTGGAACGCTTTATTTTTCCAAGATTCTTCATTTCGCCTGATATTTTAGAGGAAATTGAGAAAACACTGCTGGAACACGAGATTTTTCAAATATTCTCGATACTGGCCGTTTGTACCATTGAAATGTAAGTAAAACCACTGGAACGCTTTATTATTTCAAGATTCTTCATTTCGCCTGATATTTTAGAGGAAATTGAGAAAACACTGCTGGAACACGAGATTTTTCAAATATTCTCGATACTGGCCGTTTGTACCATTGAAATGTAAGTAAATCCACTGGAACGCTTTATTTTTCCAAGATTCTTCATTTCGCCTGATATTTTAGAGGAAATTGAGAAAACGCTGCTGGAACACGAGATTTTTCAAATATTCTCGATACTGGCCGTTTGTACCATTGAAATGTAAGTAAAACCACTGGAACACTTTATTTTTCCAAGATTCTTCATTTCGCCTGATATTTTAGAGGAAATTGAGAAAACACTGCTGGAACACGAGATTTTTCAAATATTCTCGATACTGGCCGTTTGTACCATTGAAATGTAAGTAAAACCACTGGAACGCTTTATTTTTCCAAGATTCTTCATTTCGCCTGATATTTTAGAGGAAATTGAGAAAACACTGATGGAACACGAGATTTTTCAAATATTCTTGATACTGGCCGTTTGTACCATTGAAATGTAAGTAAAACCACTGGAACGCATTATTTTTCCAAGATTCTTCATTTCGCCTGATATTTTAGAGGAAATTGAGAAAACACTGCTGGAACACGAGATTTTTCAAATATTCTCGATACTGGCCGTTTGTACCATTGAAATGTAAGTAAAACCACTGGAACGCTTTATTTTTCCAAGATTCTTCATTTCGCCTGATATTTTAGAGGAAATTGAGAAAACACTGCTGGAACACGAGATTTTTCAAATATTCTCGATACTGGCCGTTTGTACCAATGAAATGTAAGTAAAACCACTGGAACGCTTTATTTTATCAAGATTCTTCATTTCGCCTGATATTTTAGAGGATATTGAGAAAATACTGATGGAACACGAGATTTTTCAAATATTCACGATACTGGCAGTTTGTACCATTGAAATGTAAGTAAAACAACTGGAACGCATTTTTTAATCAAGATTCTTCATTTCGCCTGATATTTTAGAGGAAATTGAGAAAACACTGCTGGAACACGAGATTTTTCAAATATTCTTGATACTGGCCGTTTGTACCATTGAAATGTAAGTAAAACCACTGGAACGCATTTTTTTATCAAGATTCTTCATTTCGCCTGATATTTTAGAGGAAATTGAGAAAACACTGATGGAACACGAGATTTTTCAAATATTCACGATACTGGCAGTTTTTACCATTGAAATGTGAGTAAAACCACTGGAACGCATTTTTTTTATCAAGATTCTTCATTTCGCCTGATATTTTAGAGGAAATTGAGAAAACACTTCTGGAACACGAGATTTTTCAAATATTCTCGATACTGGCCGTTTGTACCATTGAAATGTGTGTAAAACCACTGGAACGCATTTTTTTATCAAGATTCTTCATTTCGCCTGATATTTTAGAGGAAATTGAGAAAACACTGCTGGAACACGAGATTTTTCAAATATTCTCGATACTGGCCGTTTGTACCAATGAAATGTAAGTAAAACCACTGGAACGCTTTATTTTATCAAGATTCTTCATTTCGCCTGATATTTTAGAGGAAATTGAGAAAACACTGATGGAACACGAGATTTTTCAAATATTCACGATACTGGCAGTTTGTACCATTGAAATGTAAGTAAAACCACTGGAACGCATTTTTTAATCAAGATTCTTCATTTCGCCTGATATTTTAGAGGACATTGAGAAAACACTGCTGGAACACGAGATTTTTCAAATATTCTCGATACTGGCCGTTTGTACCATTGAAATGTGAGTAAAACCACTGGAACGCATTTTTTTATCAAGATTCTTCATTTCGCCTGATATTTTAGAGGAAATTGAGAAAACACTGATGGAACACGAGATTTTTCAAATATTCTCGATACTGGCCGTTTGTACCATTGAAATGTGAGTAAAACCACTGGAACGCATTTTTTTATCAAGATTCTTCATTTCGCCTGATATTTTAGAGGAAATTGAGAAAACACTGCTGGAACACGAGATTTTTCAACTATTCACGATACTGGCAGTTTTTACCATTGAAATGTGAGTAAAACCACTGGAACGCATTTTTTTATCAAGATTCTTCATTTCGCCTGATATTTTAGAGGAAATTGAGAAAACACTTCTGGAACACGAGATTTTTCAAATATTCTCGATACTGGCCGTTTGTACCATTGAAATGTGAGTAAAACCACTGGAACGCATTTTTTTATCAAGATTCTTCATTTCGCCTGATATTTTAGAGGAAATTGAGAAAACACTGCTGGAACACGAGATTTTTCAAATATTCTCGATACTGGCCGTTTGTACCATTGAAATGTAAGTAAAACCACTGGAACGCATTTTTTTATCAAGATTCTTCATTTCGCCTGATATTTTAGAGGAAATTGAGAAAACACTGCTGGAACACGAGATTTTCCAAATATTCTCGATACTGGCCGTTTGTACCATTGAAATGTAAGTAAAACCACTGGAACGCTTTATTTTTCCAAGATTCTTCATTTCGCCTGATATTTTAGAGGAAATTGAGAAAACACTGCTGGAACACGAGATTTTTCAAATATTCTCGATACTGGCCGTTTGTACCATTGAAATGTAAGTAAAACCACTGGAACGCTTTATTATTTCAAGATTCTTCATTTCGCCTGATATTTTAGAGGAAATTGAGAAAACACTGCTGGAACACGAGATTTTTCAAATATTCTCGATACTGGCCGTTTGTACCATTGAAATGTAAGTAAAACCACTGGAACGCTTTATTATTTCAAGATTCTTCATTTCGCCTGATATTTTAGAGGAAATTGAGAAAACACTGCTGGAACACGAGATTTTTCAAATATTCTCGATACTGGCCGTTTGTACCATTGAAATGTAAGTAAAACCACTGGAACGCTTTATTTTTCCAAGATTCTTCATTTCGCCTGATATTTTAGAGGAAATTGAGAAAACACTGATGGAACACGAGATTTTTCAAATATTCTCGATACTGGCCGTTTGTACCAATGAAATGTAAGTAAAACCACTGGAACGCTTTATTTTATCAAGATTCTTCATTTCGCCTGATATTTTAGAGGAAATTGAGAAAACACTGCTGGAACACGAGATTTTTCAAATATTCTCGATACTGGCCGTTTGTACCATTGAAATGTGAGTAAAACCACTGGAACGCATTTTTTTATCAAGATTCTTCATTTCGCCTGATATTTTAGAGGAAATTGAGAAAACACTGATGGAACACGAGATTTTTCAAATATTCTCGATACTGGCCGTTTGTACCATTGAAATGTGAGTAAAACCACTGGAACGCATTTTTTTTATCAAGATTCTTCATTTCGCCTGATATTTTAGAGGAAATTGAGAAAACACTGCTGGAACACGAGATTTTCCAAATATTCTCGATACTGGCAGTTTTTACCATTGAAATGTGAGTAAAACCACTGGAACGCATTTTTTTATCAAGATTCTTCATTTCGCCTGATATTTTAGAGGAAATTGAGAAAACACTTCTGGAACACGAGATTTTTCAAATATTCTCGATACTGGCCGTTTGTACCATTGAAATGTAAGTAAAACCACTGGAACGCATTATTTTATCAAGATTCTTCATTTCGCCTGATATTTTAGAGGAAATTGAGAAAACACTGCTGGAACACGAGATTTTTCAAATATTCTCGATACTGGCCGTTTGTACCAATGAAATGTAAGTAAAACCACTGGAACGCTTTATTTTATCAAGATTCTTCATTTCGCCTGATATTTTAGAGGAAATTGAGAAAACACTGATGGAACACGAGATTTTTCAAATATTCACGATACTGGCAGTTTGTACCATTGAAATGTAAGTAAAACCACTGGAACGCATTTTTTAATCAAGATTCTTCATTTCGCCTGATATTTTAGAGGACATTGAGAAAACACTGCTGGAACACGAGATTTTTCAAATATTCTCGATACTGGCCGTTTGTACCATTGAAATGTGAGTAAAACCACTGGAACGCATTTTTTTATCAAGATTCTTCATTTCGCCTGATATTTTAGAGGAAATTGAGAAAACACTGAAGGAACACGAGATTTTTCAAATATTCTCGATACTGGCCGTTTGTACCATTGAAATGTGAGTAAAACCACTGGAACGCATTTTTTTATCAAGATTCTTCATTTCGCCTGATATTTTAGAGGAAATTGAGAAAACACTGCTGGAACACGAGATTTTCCAAATATTCTCGATACTGGCCGTTTGTACCATTGAAATGTAAGTAAAACCACTGGAACGCTTTATTTTTCCAAGATTCTTCATTTCGCCTGATATTTTAGAGGAAATTGAGAAAACACTGCTGGAACACGAGATTTTTCAAATATTATCGATACTGGCCGTTTGTACCATTGAAATGTAAGTAAAACCACTGGAACGCTTTATTTTTCCAAGATTCTTCATTTCGCCTGATATTTTAGAGGAAATTGAGAAAACACTGCTGGAACACGAGATTTTTCAAATATTCTCGATACTGGCCGTTTGTACCATTGAAATGTAAGTAAAACCACTGGAACGCTTTATTATTTCAAGATTCTTCATTTCGCCTGATATTTTAGAGGAAATTGAGAAAACACTGCTGGAACACGAGATTTTTCAAATATTCTCGATACTGGCCGTTTGTACCATTGAAATGTAAGTAAAACCACTGGAACGCTTTATTATTTCAAGATTCTTCATTTCGCCTGATATTTTAGAGGAAATTGAGAAAACACTGCTGGAACACGAGATTTTTCAAATATTCTCGATACTGGCCGTTTGTACCATTGAAATGTAAGTAAAACCACTGGAACGCTTTATTTTTCCAAGATTCTTCATTTCGCCTGATATTTTAGAGGAAATTGAGAAAACACTGATGGAACACGAGATTTTTCAAATATTCTCGATACTGGCCGTTTGTACCAATGAAATGTAAGTAAAACCACTGGAACGCTTTATTTTATCAAGATTCTTCATTTCGCCTGATATTTTAGAGGAAATTGAGAAAACACTGCTGGAACACGAGATTTTTCAAATATTCTCGATACTGGCCGTTTGTACCATTGAAATGTGAGTAAAACCACTGGAACGCATTTTTTTATCAAGATTCTTCATTTCGCCTGATATTTTAGAGGAAATTGAGAAAACACTGATGGAACACGAGATTTTTCAAATATTCTCGATACTGGCCGTTTGTACCATTGAAATGTGAGTAAAACCACTGGAACGCATTTTTTTTATCAAGATTCTTCATTTCGCCTGATATTTTAGAGGAAATTGAGAAAACACTGCTGGAACACGAGATTTTCCAAATATTCTCGATACTGGCAGTTTTTACCATTGAAATGTGAGTAAAACCACTGGAACGCATTTTTTTATCAAGATTCTTCATTTCGCCTGATATTTTAGAGGAAATTGAGAAAACACTTCTGGAACACGAGATTTTTCAAATATTCTCGATACTGGCCGTTTGTACCATTGAAATGTAAGTAAAACCACTGGAACGCATTATTTTATCAAGATTCTTCATTTCGCCTGATATTTTAGAGGAAATTGAGAAAACACTGCTGGAACACGAGATTTTTCAAATATTCTCGATACTGGCCGTTTGTACCAATGAAATGTAAGTAAAACCACTGGAACGCTTTATTTTATCAAGATTCTTCATTTCGCCTGATATTTTAGAGGAAATTGAGAAAACACTGATGGAACACGAGATTTTTCAAATATTCACGATACTGGCAGTTTGTACCATTGAAATGTAAGTAAAACCACTGGAACGCATTTTTTAATCAAGATTCTTCATTTCGCCTGATATTTTAGAGGACATTGAGAAAACACTGCTGGAACACGAGATTTTTCAAATATTCTCGATACTGGCCGTTTGTACCATTGAAATGTGAGTAAAACCACTGGAACGCATTTTTTTATCAAGATTCTTCATTTCGCCTGATATTTTAGAGGAAATTGAGAAAACACTGAAGGAACACGAGATTTTTCAAATATTCTCGATACTGGCCGTTTGTACCATTGAAATGTGAGTAAAACCACTGGAACGCATTTTTTTATCAAGATTCTTCATTTCGCCTGATATTTTAGAGGAAATTGAGAAAACACTGCTGGAACACGAGATTTTCCAAATATTCTCGATACTGGCAGTTTTTACCATTGAAATGTGAGTAAAACCACTGGAACGCATTTTTTTATCAAGATTCTTCATTTCGCCTGATATTTTAGAGGAAATTGAGAAAACACTGCTGGAACACGAGATTTTTCAAATATTCTCGATACTGGCCGTTTGTACCATTGAAATGTGAGTAAAACCACTGGAACGCATTTTTTTATCAAGATTCTTCATTTCGCCTGATATTTGAGAGGAAATTGAGAAAACACTGCTGGAACACGAGATTTTTCAAATATTCTCGATACTGGCCGTTTGTACCATTGAAATGTAAGTAAAACCACTGGAACGCTTTATTTTTCCAAGATTCTCCATTTCGCCTGATATTTTAGAGGAAATTGAGAAAACACTGCTGGAACACGAGATTTTTCAAATATTCTCGATACTGGCCGTTTGTACCATTGAAATGTAAGTAAAACCACTGGAACGCTTTATTTTTCCAAGATTCTTCATTTCGCCTGATATTTTAGAGGAAATTGAGAAAACACTGATGGAACACGAGATTTTTCAAATATTCTTGATACTGGCCGTTTGTACCATTGAAATGTAAGTAAAACCACTGGAACGCATTATGTTTCCAAGATTCTTCATTTCGCCTGATATTTTAGAGGAAATTGAGAAAACACTGCTGGAACACGAGATTTTTCAAATATTCTCGATACTGGCCGTTTGTACCATTGAAATGTAAGTAAAACCACTGGAACGCTTTATTTTTCCAAGATTCTTCATTTCGCCTGATATTTTAGAGGAAATTGAGAAAACACTGATGGAACACGAGATTTTTCAAATATTCACGATACTGGCAGTTTGTACCATTGACATGTGTTGAAAACCACTGGAACGCTTTATTTTTCCAAGAATCTTCATTTCGCCTGATATTTTAGAGGAAATTGAGAAAACACTGCTGGAACACGAGATTTTTCAAATATTCTCGATACTGGCCGTTTGTACCATTGAAATGTAAGTAAAACCACTGGAACGCTTTATTTTTCCAAGATTCTTCATTTCGCCTGATATTTTAGAGGAAATTGAGAAAACACTGATGGAACACGAGATTTTTCAAATATTCTCGATACTGGCCGTTTGTACCATTGAAATGTGAGTAAAACCACTGGAACGCATTTTTTTATCTAGATTCTTCATTTCGCCTGATATTTTAGAGGAAATTGAGAAAACACTGCTGGAACACGAGATTTTTCAAATATTCTCGATACTGGCCGTTTGTACCATTGAAATGTAAGTAAAACCACTGGAACGCTTTATTTTATCAAGATTCTTCATTTCGCCTGATATTTTAGAGGAAATTGAGAAAACACTGCTGGAACACGAGATTTTTCAAATATTCTCGATACTGGCCGTTTGTACCATTGAAATGTAAGTAAAACCACTGGAACGCTTTATTTTATCAAGATTCTTCATTTCGCCTGATATTTTAGAGGAAATTGAGAAAACACTGCTGGAACACGAGATTTTTCAAATATTCTCGATACTGGCCGTTTGTACCATTGAAATGTAAGTAAAACCACTGGAACGCTTTATTTTATCAAGATTCTTCATTTCGCCTGATATTTTAGCGGAAATTGAGAAAACACTGATGGAACACGAGATTTTTCAAATATTCACGATACTAGCAGTTTGTACCATTGAAATGTGAGTAAAACCACTGGAACGCATTTTTTAATCAAGATTCTTCATTTCGCCAGATATTTTAGAGGAAATTGAGAAAACACTGATGGAACACGAGATTTTTCAAATATTCACGATACTTGGAGTTTGTACCATTGAAATGTGAGTAAAACCACTGGAACGCTTTATTTTTCCAAGATTCTTCATTTCGCCTGATATTTTAGAGGAAATTGAGAAAACACTGCTGGAACACGACATTTTTCAAATATTATCGATACTGGCCGTTTGTACCATTGAAATGTAAGTAAAACCACTGGAACGCTTTATTTTTCCAAGATTCTTCATTTCGCCTGATATTTTAGAGGAAATTGAGAAAACACTGATGGAACACGAGATTTTTCAAATATTCACGATACTGGCAGTTTGTACCATTGAAATGTGTTGAAAACCACTGGAACGCTTTATTTTTCCAAGATTCTTCATTTCGCCTGATATTTTAGAGGAAATTGAGAAAACACTGCTGGAACACGAGATTTTTCAAATATTCTCGATACTGGCCGTTTGTACCATTGAAATGTAAGTAAAACCACTGGAACGCTTTATTTTTCCAAGATTCTTCATTTCGCCTGATATTTTAGAGGAAATTGAGAAAACACTGATGGAACACGAGATTTTTCAAATATTCACGATACTGGCAGTTTGTACCATTGAAATGTGTTGAAAACCACTGGAACGCTTTATTTTTCCAAGATTCTTCATTTCGCCTGATATTTTAGAGGAAATTGAGAAAACACTGCTGGAACACGAGATTTTTCAAATATTATCGATACTGGCCGTTTGTACCATTGAAATGTAAGTAAAACCACTGGAACGCTTTATTTTTCCAAGATTCTTCATTTCGCCTGATATTTTAGAGGAAATTGAGAAAACACTGCTGGAACACGAGATTTTTCAAATATTCTCGATACTGGCCGTTTGTACCATTGAAATGTAAGTAAAACCACTGGAACGCTTTATTATTTCAAGATTCTTCAT
Source organism: Anthrax anthrax (assembly GCA_963971155.1). NCBI lineage: Eukaryota > Metazoa > Arthropoda > Insecta > Diptera > Bombyliidae > Anthrax > Anthrax anthrax. Next base: position 12,895 of record CAXAQU010000227.1, read on the forward strand.
TTCGCCTGATATTTTAGAGGAAATTGAGAAAACACTGCTGGAACACGAGATTTTTCAAATATTCTCGATACTGGCCGTTTGTACCATTGAAATGTAAGTAAAACCACTGGAACGCTTTATTTTTCCAAGATTCTTCATTTCGCCTGATATTTTAGAGGAAATTGAGAAAACGCTGCTGGAACACGAGATTTTTCAAATATTCTCGATACTGGCCGTTTGTACCATTGAAATGTAAGTAAAACCACTGGAACGCTTTATTTTTCCAAGATTCTTCATTTCGCCTGATATTTTAGAGGAAATTGAGAAAACACTGCTGGAACACGAGATTTTTCAAATATTCTCGATACTGGCCGTTTGTACCATTGAAATGTAAGTAAAACCACTGGAACGCTTTATTTTTCCAAGATTCTTCATTTCGCCTGATATTTTAGAGGAAATTGAGAAAACACTGATGGAACACGAGATTTTTCAAATATTCTTGATACTGGCCGTTTGTATCATTGAAATGTAAGTAAAACCACTGGAACGCATTATTTTTCCAAGATTCTTCATTTCGCCTGATATTTTAGAGGAAATTGAGAAAACGCTGCTGGAACACGAGATTTTTCAAATATTCTCGATACTGGCCGTTTGTACCATTGAAATGTAAGTAAAACCACTGGAACGCTTTATTTTTCCAAGATTCTTCATTTCGCCTGATATTTTAGAGGAAATTGAGAAAACACTGCTGGAACACGAGATTTTTCAAATATTCACGATACTGGCAGTTTTTACCATTGAAATGTGATTAAAACCACTGGAACGCATTTTTTTATCAAGATTCTTCATTTCGCCTGATATTTTAGAGGACATTGAGAAAACACTGCTGGAACACGAGATTTTTCAAATATTCTCGATACTGACCGTTTGTACCATTGAAATGTAAGTAAAACCACTGGAACGCTTTATTATTTCAAGATTCTTCATTTCGCCTGCTATTTTAGAGGAAATTGAGAAAACACTGCTGGAACACGAGATTTTTCAAATATTCTCGATACTGGCCGTTTGTACCATTGAAATGTAAGTAAAACCACTGGAACGCTTTATTTTTCCAAGATTCTTCATTTCGCCTGATATTTTAGAGGAAATTGAGAAAACGCTGCTGGAACACGAGATTTTTCAAATATTCTCGATACTGGCCGTTTGTACCATTGAAATGTAAGTAAAACCACTGGAACGCTTTATTTTTCCAAGATTCTTCATTTCGCCTGATATTTTAGAGGAAATTGAGAAAACACTGCTGGAACACGAGATTTTTCAAATATTCTCGATACTGGCCGTTTGTACCATTGAAATGTAAGTAAAACCACTGGAACGCTTTATTTTTCCAAGATTCTTCATTTCGCCTGATATTTTAGAGGAAATTGAGAAAACACTGCTGGAACACGAGATTTTTCAAATATTCACGATACTGGCAGTTTTTACCATTGAAATGTGATTAAAACCACTGGAACGCATTTTTTTATCAAGATTCTTCATTTCGCCTGATATTTTAGAGGACATTGAGAAAACACTGCTGGAACACGAGATTTTTCAAATATTCTCGATACTGACCGTTTGTACCATTGAAATGTAAGTAAAACCACTGGAACGCTTTATTATTTCAAGATTCTTCATTTCGCCTGCTATTTTAGAGGAAATTGAGAAAACACTGCTGGAACACGAGATTTTTCAAATATTCTCGATACTGGCCGTTTGTACCATTGAAATGTAAGTAAAACCACTGGAACGCTTTATTTTTCCAAGATTCTTCATTTCGCCTGATATTTTAGAGGAAATTGAGAAAACGCTGCTGGAACACGAGATTTTTCAAATATTCTCGATACTGGCCGTTTGTACCATTGAAATGTGAGTAAAACCACTGGAACGCATTTTTTTATCAAGATTCTTCATTTCGCCTGATATTTTAGAGGAAATTGAGAAAACACTGAAGGAACACGAGATTTTTCAAATATTCTCGATACTGGCCGTTTGTACCATTGAAATGTGAGTAAAACCACTGGAACGCATTTTTTTATCAAGATTCTTCATTTCGCCTGATATTTTAGAGGAAATTGAGAAAACACTGCTGGAACACGAGATTTTCCAAATATTCTCGATACTGGCAGTTTTTACCATTGAAATGTGAGTAAAACCACTGGAACGCATTTTTTTATCAAGATTCTTCATTTCGCCTGATATTTTAGAGGAAATTGAGAAAACACTGCTGGAACACGAGATTTTTCAAATATTCTCGATACTGGCCGTTTGTACCATTGAAATGTGAGTAAAACCACTGGAACGCATTTTTTTATCAAGATTCTTCATTTCGCCTGATATTTGAGAGGAAATTGAGAAAACACTGCTGGAACACGAGATTTTTCAAATATTCTCGATACTGGCCGTTTGTACCATTGAAATGTAAGTAAAACCACTGGAACGCTTTATTTTTCCAAGATTCTCCATTTCGCCTGATATTTTAGAGGAAATTGAGAAAACACTGCTGGAACACGAGATTTTTCAAATATTCTCGATACTGGCCGTTTGTACCATTGAAATGTAAGTAAAACCACTGGAACGCTTTATTTTTCCAAGATTCTTCATTTCGCCTGATATTTTAGAGGAAATTGAGAAAACACTGATGGAACACGAGATTTTTCAAATATTCTTGATACTGGCCGTTTGTACCATTGAAATGTAAGTAAAACCACTGGAACGCATTATGTTTCCAAGATTCTTCATTTCGCCTGATATTTTAGAGGAAATTGAGAAAACACTGCTGGAACACGAGATTTTTCAAATATTCTCGATACTGGCCGTTTGTACCATTGAAATGTAAGTAAAACCACTGGAACGCTTTATTTTTCCAAGATTCTTCATTTCGCCTGATATTTTAGAGGAAATTGAGAAAACACTGATGGAACACGAGATTTTTCAAATATTCACGATACTGGCAGTTTGTACCATTGACATGTGTTGAAAACCACTGGAACGCTTTATTTTTCCAAGAATCTTCATTTCGCCTGATATTTTAGAGGAAATTGAGAAAACACTGCTGGAACACGAGATTTTTCAAATATTCTCGATACTGGCCGTTTGTACCATTGAAATGTAAGTAAAACCACTGGAACGCTTTATTTTTCCAAGATCCTTCATTTCGCCTGATATTTTAGAGGAAATTGAGAAAACACTGATGGAACACGAGATTTTTCAAATATTCTCGATACTGGCCGTTTGTACCATTGAAATGTGAGTAAAACCACTGGAACGCATTTTTTTATCTAGATTCTTCATTTCGCCTGATATTTTAGAGGAAATTGAGAAAACACTGCTGGAACACGAGATTTTTCAAATATTCTCGATACTGGCCGTTTGTACCATTGAAATGTAAGTAAAACCACTGGAACGCTTTATTTTATCAAGATTCTTCATTTCGCCTGATATTTTAGAGGAAATTGAGAAAACACTGCTGGAACACGAGATTTTTCAAATATTCTCGATACTGGCCGTTTGTACCATTGAAATGTAAGTAAAACCACTGGAACGCTTTATTTTATCAAGATTCTTCATTTCGCCTGATATTTTAGAGGAAATTGAGAAAACACTGCTGGAACACGAGATTTTTCAAATATTCTCGATACTGGCCGTTTGTACCATTGAAATGTAAGTAAAACCACTGAAACGCTTTATTTTATCAAGATTCTTCATTTCGCCTGATATTTTAGAGGAAATTGAGAAAACACTGATGGAACACGAGATTTTTCAAATATTCACGATACTAGCAGTTTGTACCATTGAAATGTGAGTAAAACCACTGGAACGCATTTTTTAATCAAGATTCTTCATTTCGCCAGATATTTTAGAGGAAATTGAGAAAACACTGATGGAACACGAGATTTTTCAAATATTCACGATACTTGGAGTTTGTACCATTGAAATGTGAGTAAAACCACTGGAACGCTTTATTTTTCCAAGATTCTTCATTTCGCCTGATATTTTAGAGGAAATTGAGAAAACACTGCTGGAACACGACATTTTTCAAATATTATCGATACTGGCCGTTTGTACCATTGAAATGTAAGTAAAACCACTGGAACGCTTTATTTTTCCAAGATTCTTCATTTCGCCTGATATTTTAGAGGAAATTGAGAAAACACTGATGGAACACGAGATTTTTCAAATATTCACGATACTGGCAGTTTGTACCATTGAAATGTGTTGAAAACCACTGGAACGCTTTATTTTTCCAAGATTCTTCATTTCGCCTGATATTTTAGAGGAAATTGAGAAAACACTGCTGGAACACGAGATTTTTCAAATATTCTCGATACTGGCCGTTTGTACCATTGAAATGTAAGTAAAACCACTGGAACGCTTTATTTTTCCAAGATTCTTCATTTCGCCTGATATTTTAGAGGAAATTGAGAAAACACTGATGGAACACGAGATTTTTCAAATATTCACGATACTGGCAGTTTGTACCATTGAAATGTGTTGAAAACCACTGGAACGCTTTATTTTTCCAAGATTCTTCATTTCGCCTGATATTTTAGAGGAAATTGAGAAAACACTGCTGGAACACGAGATTTTTCAAATATTATCGATACTGGCCGTTTGTACCATTGAAATGTAAGTAAAACCACTGGAACGCTTTATTTTTCCAAGATTCTTCATTTCGCCTGATATTTTAGAGGAAATTGAGAAAACACTGCTGGAACACGAGATTTTTCAAATATTCTCGATACTGGCCGTTTGTACCATTGAAATGTAAGTAAAACCACTGGAACGCTTTATTATTTCAAGATTCTTCATTTCGCCTGATATTTTAGAGGAAATTGAGAAAACACTGCTGGAACACGAGATTTTTCAAATATTCTCGATACTGGCCGTTTGTACCATTGAAATGTAAGTAAAACCACTGGAACGCTTTATTTTTCCAAGATTCTTCATTTCGCCTGATATTTTAGAGGAAATTGAGAAAACGCTGCTGGAACACGAGATTTTTCAAATATTCTCGATACTGGCCGTTTGTACCATTGAAATGTAAGTAAAACCACTGGAACGCTTTATTTTTCCAAGATTCTTCATTTCGCCTGATATTTTAGAGGAAATTGAGAAAACGCTGCTGGAACACGAGATTTTTCAAATATTCTCGATACTGGCCGTTTGTACCATTGAAATGTAAGTAAAACCACTGGAACGCTTTATTTTTCCAAGATTCTTCATTTCGCCTGATATTTTAGAGGAAATTGAGAAAACACTGATGGAACACGAGATTTTTCAAATATTCTTGATACTGGCCGTTTGTATCATTGAAATGTAAGTAAAACCACTGGAACGCATTATTTTTCCAAGATTCTTCATTTCGCCTGATATTTTAGAGGAAATTGAGAAAACGCTGCTGGAACACGAGATTTTTCAAATATTCTCGATACTGGCCGTTTGTACCATTGAAATGTAAGTAAAACCACTGGAACGCTTTATTTTTCCAAGATTCTTCATTTCGCCTGATATTTTAGAGGAAATTGAGAAAACACTGCTGGAACACGAGATTTTTCAAATATTCACGATACTGGCAGTTTTTACCATTGAAATGTGATTAAAACCACTGGAACGCATTTTTTTATCAAGATTCTTCATTTCGCCTGATATTTTAGAGGACATTGAGAAAACACTGCTGGAACACGAGATTTTTCAAATATTCTCGATACTGACCGTTTGTACCATTGAAATGTAAGTAAAACCACTGGAACGCTTTATTATTTCAAGATTCTTCATTTCGCCTGCTATTTTAGAGGAAATTGAGAAAACACTGCTGGAACACGAGATTTTTCAAATATTCTCGATACTGGCCGTTTGTACCAATGAAATGTAAGTAAAACCACTGGAACGCTTTATTTTATCAAGATTCTTCATTTCGCCTGATATTTTAGAGGAAATTGAGAAAACACTGATGGAACACGAGATTTTTCAAATATTCACGATACTGGCAGTTTGTACCATTGAAATGTAAGTAAAACCACTGGAACGCATTTTTTAATCAAGATTCTTCATTTCGCCTGATATTTTAGAGGACATTGAGAAAACACTGCTGGAACACGAGATTTTTCAAATATTCTCGATACTGGCCGTTTGTACCATTGAAATGTGAGTAAAACCACTGGAACGCATTTTTTTATCAAGATTCTTCATTTCGCCTGATATTTTAGAGGAAATTGAGAAAACACTGAAGGAACACGAGATTTTTCAAATATTCTCGATACTGGCCGTTTGTACCATTGAAATGTGAGTAAAACCACTGGAACGCATTTTTTTATCAAGATTCTTCATTTCGCCTGATATTTTAGAGGAAATTGAGAAAACACTGCTGGAACACGAGATTTTCCAAATATTCTCGATACTGGCCGTTTGTACCATTGAAATGTAAGTAAAACCACTGGAACGCTTTATTTTTCCAAGATTCTTCATTTCGCCTGATATTTTAGAGGAAATTGAGAAAACACTGCTGGAACACGAGATTTTTCAAATATTATCGATACTGGCCGTTTGTACCATTGAAATGTAAGTAAAACCACTGGAACGCTTTATTTTTCCAAGATTCTTCATTTCGCCTGATATTTTAGAGGAAATTGAGAAAACACTGCTGGAACACGAGATTTTTCAAATATTCTCGATACTGGCCGTTTGTACCATTGAAATGTAAGTAAAACCACTGGAACGCTTTATTATTTCAAGATTCTTCATTTCGCCTGATATTTTAGAGGAAATTGAGAAAACACTGCTGGAACACGAGATTTTTCAAATATTCTCGATACTGGCCGTTTGTACCATTGAAATGTAAGTAAAACCACTGGAACGCTTTATTATTTCAAGATTCTTCATTTCGCCTGATATTTTAGAGGAAATTGAGAAAACACTGCTGGAACACGAGATTTTTCAAATATTCTCGATACTGGCCGTTTGTACCATTGAAATGTAAGTAAAACCACTGGAACGCTTTATTTTTCCAAGATTCTTCATTTCGCCTGATATTTTAGAGGAAATTGAGAAAACACTGATGGAACACGAGATTTTTCAAATATTCTCGATACTGGCCGTTTGTACCAATGAAATGTAAGTAAAACCACTGGAACGCTTTATTTTATCAAGATTCTTCATTTCGCCTGATATTTTAGAGGAAATTGAGAAAACACTGCTGGAACACGAGATTTTTCAAATATTCTCGATACTGGCCGTTTGTACCATTGAAATGTGAGTAAAACCACTGGAACGCATTTTTTTATCAAGATTCTTCATTTCGCCTGATATTTTAGAGGAAATTGAGAAAACACTGATGGAACACGAGATTTTTCAAATATTCTCGATACTGGCCGTTTGTACCATTGAAATGTGAGTAAAACCACTGGAACGCATTTTTTTTATCAAGATTCTTCATTTCGCCTGATATTTTAGAGGAAATTGAGAAAACACTGCTGGAACACGAGATTTTCCAAATATTCTCGATACTGGCAGTTTTTACCATTGAAATGTGAGTAAAACCACTGGAACGCATTTTTTTATCAAGATTCTTCATTTCGCCTGATATTTTAGAGGAAATTGAGAAAACACTTCTGGAACACGAGATTTTTCAAATATTCTCGATACTGGCCGTTTGTACCATTGAAATGTAAGTAAAACCACTGGAACGCATTATTTTATCAAGATTCTTCATTTCGCCTGATATTTTAGAGGAAATTGAGAAAACACTGCTGGAACACGAGATTTTTCAAATATTCTCGATACTGGCCGTTTGTACCAATGAAATGTAAGTAAAACCACTGGAACGCTTTATTTTATCAAGATTCTTCATTTCGCCTGATATTTTAGAGGAAATTGAGAAAACACTGATGGAACACGAGATTTTTCAAATATTCACGATACTGGCAGTTTGTACCATTGAAATGTAAGTAAAACCACTGGAACGCATTTTTTAATCAAGATTCTTCATTTCGCCTGATATTTTAGAGGACATTGAGAAAACACTGCTGGAACACGAGATTTTTCAAATATTCTCGATACTGGCCGTTTGTACCATTGAAATGTGAGTAAAACCACTGGAACGCATTTTTTTATCAAGATTCTTCATTTCGCCTGATATTTTAGAGGAAATTGAGAAAACACTGAAGGAACACGAGATTTTTCAAATATTCTCGATACTGGCCGTTTGTACCATTGAAATGTGAGTAAAACCACTGGAACGCATTTTTTTATCAAGATTCTTCATTTCGCCTGATATTTTAGAGGAAATTGAGAAAACACTGCTGGAACACGAGATTTTCCAAATATTCTCGATACTGGCAGTTTTTACCATTGAAATGTGAGTAAAACCACTGGAACGCATTTTTTTATCAAGATTCTTCATTTCGCCTGATATTTTAGAGGAAATTGAGAAAACACTGCTGGAACACGAGATTTTTCAAATATTCTCGATACTGGCCGTTTGTACCATTGAAATGTGAGTAAAACCACTGGAACGCATTTTTTTATCAAGATTCTTCATTTCGCCTGATATTTGAGAGGAATTGAGAAAACACTGCTGGAACACGAGATTTTTCAAATATTCTCGATACTGGCCGTTTGTACCATTGAAATGTAAGTAAAACCACTGGAACGCTTTATTTTTCCAAGATTCTCCATTTCGCCTGATATTTTAGAGGAAATTGAGAAAACACTGCTGGAACACGAGATTTTTCAAATATTCTCGATACTGGCCGTTTGTACCATTGAAATGTAAGTAAAACCACTGGAACGCTTTATTTTTCCAAGATTCTTCATTTCGCCTGATATTTTAGAGGAAATTGAGAAACACTGATGGAACACGAGATTTTTCAAATATTCTTGATACTGGCCGTTTGTACCATTGAAATGTAAGTAAAACCACTGGAACGCATTATGTTTCCAAGATTCTTCATTTCGCCTGATATTTTAGAGGAAATTGAGAAAACACTGCTGGAACACGAGATTTTTCAAATATTCTCGATACTGGCCGTTTGTACCATTGAAATGTAAGTAAAACCACTGGAACGCTTTATTTTTCCAAGATTCTTCATTTCGCCTGATATTTTAGAGGAAATTGAGAAAACACTGATGGAACACGAGATTTTTCAAATATTCACGATACTGGCAGTTTGTACCATTGACATGTGTTGAAAACCACTGGAACGCTTTATTTTTCCAAGAATCTTCATTTCGCCTGATATTTTAGAGGAAATTGAGAAAACACTGCTGGAACACGAGATTTTTCAAATATTCTCGATACTGGCCGTTTGTACCATTGAAATGTAAGTAAAACCACTGGAACGCTTTATTTTTCCAAGATTCTTCATTTCGCCTGATATTTTAGAGGAAATTGAGAAAACACTGATGGAACACGAGATTTTCCAAATATTCTCGATACTGGCAGTTTGTACCATTGAAATGTAAGTAAAACGACTGGAACGCATATTTTTATCAAGATTCTTCATTTCGCCTGATATTTCAGAGGAAATTGAGAAAAAACTACTGGAACAGGACATTTTTCAAATATTCTCGATATTGGCCGTTTGTACCATTGAAATGTAAGTAAAACCACTGGAACGCTTTATTTTTCCAAGATTCTTCATTTCGCCTGATATTTTAGAGGAAATTGAGAAAACACTGCTGGAACACGAGATTGTTCAAATATTCTCGATACTGGCCGTTTGTACCATTGAAATGTGAGTAAAACCACTATAACGCATTGTTTTATCAAGATTCTTCATTTCGCCTGATATTTTAGAGGAAATTGAGAAAACACTGCTGGAACACGAGATTTTCCAAATATGCTCGATACTGGCCGTTTGTACCATTGAAATGTAAGTAAAACCACTGGAACGCTTTATTTTTATCAAGATTCTTCATTTCGCCTGATATTTTAGAGGAAATTGAGAAAACACTGCTGGAACACGAGATTTTTCAAATATTCTCGATACTGGCCGTTTGTACCATTGAAATGTAAGTAAAACCACATGAACGCATTTTTTTATCAAGATTCTTCATTTCGCCTGATATTTTAGAGGAAATTGAGAAAACACTGCTGGAACACGAGATTTTTCAAATATTCTCGATACTGGCCGTTTGTACCATTGAAATGTAAGTAAAACCACTGGAACGCTTTATTTTTCCAAGATTCTTCATTTCGCCTGATATTTTAGAGGAAATTCAGAAAACACTGATGGTACACGAGATTTTTCAAATATTCTCGACATTGGCCGTTTGTACCATTGAAAAGTAAGTAAAACCACTGGAACGCTTTATTTTTCCAAGATTCTTCATTTCGCCTGATATTTTAGAGGAAATAGAGAAAACACTGCTGGAACACGAGATTTTTCAAATATTCTTGATACTGGCCGTTTGTACCATTGAAATGTAAGTAAAACCACTGGAACGAATTTTTTTATCAAGATTCTTCATTTCGCCTGATATTTTAGAGGAAATTGAGAAAACACTTCTGGAACACGAGATTTTTCAAATATTCACGATACTGGCAGTTTTTACCATTGAAATGTGAGTAAAACCACTGGAACGCATTTTTTTATCAAGATTCTTCATTTCGCCTGATATTTTAGAGGAAATTGAGAAAACACTGCTGGAACACGAGATTTTTCAAATATTCTCGATACTGGCCGTTTGTACCATTGAAATGTGGGTAAAACCACTATAACGCATTGTTTTATCAAGATTCTTCATTTCGCCTGATATTTTAGAGGAAATTGAGAAAACACTTCTGGAACACGAGATTTTTCAAATATTCTCGATACTGGCCGTTTGTACCATTGAAATGCGAGTAAAACCACTGGAACGCTTAATTTTTCCAAGATTCTTCATTTCGCCTGATATTTTAGAGGAAATTGAGAAAACACTGCTGGAACACGAGATTTTTCAAATATTCTCGATACTGGCCGTTTGTACCATTGAAATGTAAGTAAAACCACTGGAACGCTTTATTTTTCCAAGATTCTTCATTTCGCCTGATATTTTAGAGGAAATTGAGAAAACACTGCTGGAACACGAGATTTTTCAAATATTCTCGGTACTGGCCGTTTGTACCATTGAAATGTAAGTAAAACCACTGGAACGCTTTATTATTTCAAGATTCTTCATCTCGCCTGATATTTTAGAGGAAATTGAGAAAACACTGATGGAACACGAGATTTTTCAAATATTCTCGATACTGGCCGTTTGTACCATTGAAATGTGAGTAAAACCACTGGAACGCATTTTTTTATCAAGATTCTTCATTTCGCCTGATATTTTAGAGGAAATTGAGAAAACACTGCTGGAACACGAGATTTTCCAAATATTCTCGATACTGGCCGTTTGTACCATTGAAATGTAAGTAAAACCACTGGAACGCTTTATTTTATCAAGATTCTTCATTTCGCCTGATATTTTAGAGGAAATTGAGAAAACACTGATGGAACACGAGATTTTTCAAATATTCTTGATACTGGCCGTTTGTACCATTGAAATGTAAGTAAAACCACTGGAACGCTTAATTTTTCCAAGATTCTTCATTTCGCCTGATATTTTAGAGGAAATTGAGAAAACACTGCTGGAACACGAGATTTTTCAAATATTCTCGATACTGGCCGTTTGTACCATTGAAATGTAAGTAAAACCACTGGAACGCTTTATTTTTCCAAGATTCTTCATTTCGCCTGATATTTTAGAGGAAATTGAGAAAACACTGATGGAACACGAGATTTTTCAAATATTCTCGATACTGGCCGTTTGTACCATTGAAATGTAAGTAAAACCACTGGAACGCTTTATTTTTCCAAGATTCTTCATTTCGCCTGATATTTTAGAGGAAATTCAGAAAACACTGATGGAACACGAGATTTTTCAAATATTCTCGATACTGGCCGTTTGTACCATTGAAATGCAAGTAAAACCACTGGAACGCATTTTTTTATCAAGATTCTTCATTTCGCCTGATATTTTAGAGGAAATTGAGAAAACACTGCTGGAACACGAGATTTTCCAAATATTCTCGATACTGGCCGTTTGTACCATTGAAATGTAAGTAAAACCACTGGAACGCTTTATTTTTCCAAGATTCTTCATTTCGCCTGATATTTTAGAGGAAATTGAGAAAACACTGCTGGAACACGAAATTTTTCAAATATTCACGATACTGGCAGTTTGTACCATTGAAATGTGTGTAAAACCACTGGAACGCACTTTTTTATCAAGAATCTTCATTTCGCCTGATATTTTAGAGGAAATTGAAAAAACACTGCTGGAACACGAGATTTTTCAAATATTCTCGATACTGGCCGTTTGTACCATTGAAATGTAAGTAAAACCACTGGAACGCTTTATTTTATCAAGATTCTTCATTTCGCCTGATATTTTAGAGGAAATTGAGAAAACACTGATGGAACACGAGATTTTTCAAATATTCTTGATACTGGCCGTTTGTACCATTGAAATGTAAGTAAAACCACTGGAACGCTTTATTTTTCCAAGATTCTTCATTTCGCCTGATATTTTAGAGGAAATTGAGAAAACACTGCTGGAACACGAGATTTTTCAAATATTCTCGATACTGGCCGTTTGTACCATTGAAATGTAAGTAAAACCACTGGAACGCTTTATTTTTCCAAGATTCTTCATTTCGCCTGATATTTTAGAGGAAATTGAGAAAACGCTGCTGGAAGACGAGATTTTTCAAATATTCTCGATACTGGCCGTTTGTACCATTGAAATGTAAGTAAAACCACTGGAACGCTTTATTTTTCCAAGATTCTTCATTTCGCCTGATATTTTAGAGGAAATTGAGAAAACACTGATGGAACACGAGATTTTTCAAATATTCACGATACTGGCAGTTTTTACCATTGAAATGTGATTAAAACCACTGGAACGCATTTTTTTATCAAGATTCTTCATTTCGCCTGATATTTTAGAGGAAATTGAGAAAACACTGATGGAACACGAGATTTTTCAAATATTCTTGATACTGGCCGTTTGTATCATTGAAATGTAAGTAAAACCACTGGAACGCATTATTTTTCCAAGATTCTTCATTTCGCCTGATATTTTAGAGGAAATTGAGAAAACGCTGCTGGAACACGAGATTTTTCAAATATTCTCGATACTGGCCGTTTGTACCATTGAAATGTAAGTAAAACCACTGGAACGCTTTATTATTTCAAGATTCTTCATTTCGCCTGATATTTTAGAGGAAATTGAGAAAACACTGCTGGAACACGAGATTTTTCAAATATTCTCGATACTGGCCGTTTGTACCATTGAAATGTAAGTAAAACCACTGGAACGCTTTATTTTTCCAAGATTCTTCATTTCGCCTGATATTTTAGAGGAAATTGAGAAAACGCTGCTGGAACACGAGATTTTTCAAATATTCTCGATACTGGCCGTTTGTACCATTGAAATGTAAGTAAAACCACTGGAACGCTTTATTTTTCCAATATTCTTCATTTCGCCTGATATTTTAGAGGAAATTGAGAAAACACTGCTGGAACACGAAATTTTTCAAATATTCTCGATACTGGCCGTTTGTACCATTGAAATGTAAGTAAAACCACTGGAACGCTTTATTATTTCAAGATTCTTCATTTCGCCTTATATTTTAGAGGAAATTGAGAGAACACTGCTGGAACACGAGATTTTTCAAATATTCTCTATACTGGCCGTTTGTACCATTGAAATGTAAGTAAAACCACTGGAACGCTTTATTTTTCCAAGATTCTTCATTTCGCCTGATATTTTAGAGGAAATTGAGAAAACGCTGCTGGAACACGAGATTTTTCAAATATTCTCGATACTGGCCGTTTGTACCATTGAAATGTAAGTAAAACCACTGGAACGCTTTATTTTTCCAAGATTCTTCATTTCGCCTGATATTTTAGAGGAAATTGAGAAAACACTGCTGGAACACGAGATTTTTCAAATATTCTCGATACTGGCCGTTTGTACCTTTGAAATGTAAGTAAATACACTTGAACGCATTATTTTTCCAAGATTCTTCATTTCGCCTGATATTTTAGAGGAAATTCAGAAAACACTGATGGAACACGAGATTTTCCAAATATTCTCGATACTGGCCGTTTGTACCATTGAAATGTAAGTAAAACCACTGGAACGCTTTATTTTATCAAGATTCTTCATTTCGCCTGATATTTTAGAGGAAATTGAGAAAACACTGATGGAACACGAGATTTTTCAAATATTCACGATACTGGCAGTTTGTACCATTGAAATGTGAGTAAAACCACTGGAACGCATTTTTTAATCAAGATTCTTCATTTCGCCTGATATTTTAGAGGAAATTGAGAAAACACTGCTGGAACACGAGATTTTTCAAATATTCTCGATACTGGCCGTTTGTACCATTGAAATGTAAGTAAAACCACTGGAACGCTTTATTTTTCCAAGATTCTTCATTTCGCCTGATATTTTAGAGGAAATTGAGAAAACACTGATGGAACACGAGATTTTTCAAATATTAACGATACTGGCAGTTTGTACCATTGAAATGTAAGTAAAACCACTGGAACGCTTTATTTTTCCAAGATTCTTCATTTCGCCTGATATTTCAGAGGAAATTGAGAAAAAACTACTGGAACAGGACATTTTTCAAATATTCTCGATATTGGCCGTTTGTACCATTGAAATGTAAGTAAAACCACTGGAACGCTTTATTTTTCCAAGATTCTTCATTTCGCCTGATATTTTAGAGGAAATTGAGAAAACACTGCTGGAACACGAGATTGTTCAAATATTCTCGATACTGGCCGTTTGTACCATTGAAATGTGAGTAAAACCACTATAACGCATTGTTTTATCAAGATTCTTCATTTCGCCTGATATTTTAGAGGAATTGAGAAAACACTGCTGGAACACGAGATTTTCCAAATATGCTCGATACTGGCCGTTTGTACCATTGAAATGTAAGTAAAACCACTGGAACGCTTTATTTTTATCAAGATTCTTCATTTCGCCTGATATTTTAGAGGAAATTGAGAAAACACTGCTGGAACACGAGATTTTTCAAATATTCTCGATACTGGCCGTTTGTACCATTGAAATGTAAGTAAAACCACATGAACGCATTTTTTTATCAAGATTCTTCATTTCGCCTGATATTTTAGAGGAAATTGAGAAAACACTGCTGGAACACGAGATTTTTCAAATATTCTCGATACTGGCCGTTTGTACCATTGAAATGTAAGTAAAACCACTGGAACGCTTTATTTTTCCAAGATTCTTCATTTCGCCTGATATTTTAGAGGAAATTGAGAAAACGCTGCTGGAACACGAGATTTTTCAAATATTCTCGATACTGGCCGTTTGTACCATTGAAATGTAAGTAAATCCACTGGAACGCTTTATTTTTCCAAGATTCTTCATTTCGCCTGATATTTTAGAGGAAATTCAGAAAACACTGATGGTACACGAGATTTTTCAAATATTCTCGACATTGGCCGTTTGTACCATTGAAATGTAAGTAAAACCACTGGAACGCTTTATTTTTCCAAGATTCTTCATTTCGCCTGATATTTTAGAGGAAATAGAGAAAACACTGCTGGAACACGAGATTTTTCAAATATTCTCGATACTGGCCGTTTGTACCATTGAAATGTAAGTAAAACCACTGGAACGAATTTTTTTGTCAAGATTCTTCATTTCGCTGATATTTTAGAGGAAATTGAGAAAACACTTCTGGAACACGAGATTTTTCAAATATTCACGATACTGGCAGTTTTTACCATTGAAATGTGAGTAAAACCACTGGAACGCATTTTTTTATCAAGATTCTTCATTTCGCCTGATATTTTAGAGGAAATTGAGAAAACACTGCTGGAACACGAGATTTTTCAAATATTCTCGATACTGGCCGTTTGTACCATTGAAATGTAAGTAAAACCACTGGAACGCTTTATTTTTCCAAGATTCTTCATTTCGCCTGATATTTTAGAGGAAATTGAGAAAACGCTGCTGGAAGACGAGATTTTTCAAATATTCTCGATACTGGCCGTTTGTACCATTGAAATGTAAGTAAAACCACTGGAACGCTTTATTTTTCCAAGATTCTTCATTTCGCCTGATATTTTAGAGGAAATTGAGAAAACACTGATGGAACACGAGATTTTTCAAATATTCACGATACTGGCAGTTTTTACCATTGAAATGTGATTAAAACCACTGGAACGCATTTTTTTATCAAGATTCTTCATTTCGCCTGATATTTTAGAGGAAATTGAGAAAACACTGATGGAACACGAGATTTTTCAAATATTCTTGATACTGGCCGTTTGTATCATTGAAATGTAAGTAAAACCACTGGAACGCATTATTTTTCCAAGATTCTTCATTTCGCCTGATATTTTAGAGGAAATTCAGAAAACACTGATGGAACACGAGATTTTCCAAATATTCTCGATACTGGCCGTTTGTACCATTGAAATGTAAGTAAAACCACTGGAACGCTTTATTTTATCAAGATTCTTCATTTCGCCTGATATTTTAGAGGAAATTGAGAAAACACTGATGGAACACGAGATTTTTCAAATATTCACGATACTGGCAGTTTGTACCATTGAAATGTGAGTAAAACCACTGGAACGCATTTTTTAATCAAGATTCTTCATTTCGCCTGATATTTTAGAGGAAATTGAGAAAACACTGCTGGAACACGAGATTTTTCAAATATTCTCGATACTGGCCGTTTGTACCATTGAAATGTAAGTAAAACCACTGGAACGCTTTATTTTTCCAAGATTCTTCATTTCGCCTGATATTTTAGAGGAAATTGAGAAAACACTGATGGAACACGAGATTTTTCAAATATTAACGATACTGGCAGTTTGTACCATTGAAATGTAAGTAAAACCACTGGAACGCTTTATTTTTCCAAGATTCTTCATTTCGCCTGATATTTTAGAGGAAATTGAGAAAACACTGATGGAACACGAGATTTTTCAAATATTCTCGATATTGGCCGTTTGTACCATTGAAATGTAAGTAAAACCACTGGAACGCCTTATTTTTCCAAGATTCTTCATTTCGCCTGATATTTTAGAGGAAATTGAGAAAACACTGCTGGAACACGAGATTTTTCAAATATTCTCGATACTGGCCGTTTGTACCATTGAAATGTAAGTAAAACCACTGGAACGCTTTATTTTTCCAAGATTCTTTATTTCGCCTGATATTTTAGAGGAAATTGAGAAAACACTGATGGAACACGAGATTTTCCAAATATTCTCGATACTGGCAGTTTGTACCATTGAAATGTAAGTAAAACGACTGGAACGCATATTTTTATCAAGATTCTTCATTTCGCCTGATATTTCAGAGGAAATTGAGAAAAAACTACTGGAACAGGACATTTTTCAAATATTCTCGATATTGGCCGTTTGTACCATTGAAATGTAAGTAAAACCACTGGAACGCTTTATTTTTCCAAGATTCTTCATTTCGCCTGATATTTTAGAGGAAATTGAGAAAACACTGCTGGAACACGAGATTGTTCAAATATTCTCGATACTGGCCGTTTGTACCATTGAAATGTGAGTAAAACCACTATAACGCATTGTTTTATCAAGATTCTTCATTTCGCCTGATATTTTAGAGGAAATTGAGAAAACACTGCTGGAACACGAGATTTTCCAAATATGCTCGATACTGGCCGTTTGTACCATTGAAATGTAAGTAAAACCACTGGAACGCTTTATTTTTATCAAGATTCTTCATTTCGCCTGATATTTTAGAGGAAATTGAGAAAACACTGCTGGAACACGAGATTTTTCAAATATTCTCGATACTGGCCGTTTGTACCATTGAAATGTAAGTAAAACCACATGAACGCATTTTTTTATCAAGATTCTTCATTTCGCCTGATATTTTAGAGGAAATTGAGAAAACACTGCTGGAACACGAGATTTTTCAAATATTCTCGATACTGGCCGTTTGTACCATTGAAATGTAAGTAAAACCACTGGAACGCTTTATTTTTCCAAGATTCTTCATTTCGCCTGATATTTTAGAGGAAATTGAGAAAACGCTGCTGGAACACGAGATTTTTCAAATATTCTCGATACTGGCCGTTTGTACCATTGAAATGTAAGTAAATCCACTGGAACGCTTTATTTTTCCAAGATTCTTCATTTCGCCTGATATTTTAGAGGAAATTCAGAAAACACTGATGGTACACGAGATTTTTCAAATATTCTCGACATTGGCCGTTTGTACCATTGAAATGTAAGTAAAACCACTGGAACGCTTTATTTTTCCAAGATTCTTCATTTCGCCTGATATTTTAGAGGAAATAGAGAAAACACTGCTGGAACACGAGATTTTTCAAATATTCTCGATACTGGCCGTTTGTACCATTGAAATGTAAGTAAAACCACTGGAACGAATTTTTTTGTCAAGATTCTTCATTTCGCTGATATTTTAGAGGAAATTGAGAAAACACTGCTGGAACACGAGATTTTTCAAATATTCTCGATACTGGCCGTTTGTACCATTGAAATGTGGGTAAAACCACTATAACGCATTGTTTTATCAAGATTCTTCATTTCGCCTGATATTTTAGAGGAAATTGAGAAAACACTTCTGGAACACGAGATTTTTCAAATATTCTCGATACTGGCCGTTTGTACCATTGAAATGCGAGTAAAACCACTGGAACGCTTAATTTTTCCAAGATTCTTCATTTCGCCTGATATTTTAGAGGAAATTGAGAAAACACTGCTGGAACACGAGATTTTTCAAATATTCTCGATACTGGCCGTTTGTACCATTGAAATGTAAGTAAAACCACTGGAACGCTTTATTTTTCCAAGATTCTTCATTTCGCCTGATATTTTAGAGGAAATTGAGAAAACACTGCTGGAACACGAGATTTTTCAAATATTCTCGGTACTGGCCGTTTGTACCATTGAAATGTAAGTAAAACCACTGGAACGCTTTATTATTTCAAGATTCTTCATCTCGCCTGATATTTTAGAGGAAATTGAGAAAACACTGATGGAACACGAGATTTTTCAAATATTCTCGATACTGGCCGTTTGTACCATTGAAATGTGAGTAAAACCACTGGAACGCATTTTTTTATCAAGATTCTTCATTTCGCCTGATATTTTAGAGGAAATTGAGAAAACACTGCTGGAACACGAGATTTCCAATATTCTCGATACTGGCCGTTTGTACCATTGAAATGTAAGTAAAACCACTGGAAACGCTTTATTTTATCAAGATTCTTCATTTCGCCTGATATTTTAGAGGAAATTGAGAAAACACTGATGGAACACGAGATTTTTCAAATATTCTTGATACTGGCCGTTTGTACCATTGAAATGTAAGTAAAACCACTGGAACGCTTAATTTTTCCAAGATTCTTCATTTCGCCTGATATTTTAGAGGAAATTGAGAAGAAACACTGCTGGAACACGAGATTTTTCAAATATTCTCGATACTGGCCGTTTGTACCATTGAAATGTAAGTAAAACCACTGGAACGCTTTATTTTTCCAAGATTCTTCATTTCGCCTGATATTTTAGAGGAAATTGAGAAAACACTGATGGAACACGAGATTTTTCAAATATTCTCGATACTGGCCGTTTGTACCATTGAAATGTAAGTAAAACCACTGGAACGCTTTATTTTTCCAAGATTCTTCATTTCGCCTGATATTTTAGAGGAAATTCAGAAAACACTGATGGAACACGAGATTTTTCAAATATTCTCGATACTGGCCGTTTGTACCATTGAAATGCAAGTAAAACCACTGGAACGCATTTTTTATCAAGATTCTTCATTTCGCCTGATATTTTAGAGGAAATTGAGAAAACACTGCTGGAACACGAGATTTTCCAAATATTCTCGATACTGGCCGTTTGTACCATTGAAATGTAAGTAAAACCACTGGAACGCTTTATTTTATCAAGATTCTTCATTTCGCCTGATATTTTAGAGGAAATTGAGAAAACACTGCTGGAACACGAAATTTTTCAAATATTCACGATACTGGCAGTTTGTACCATTGAAATGTGTGTAAAACCACTGGAACGCACTTTTTTATCAAGAATCTTCATTTCGCCTGATATTTTAGAGGAAATTGAAAAAACACTGCTGGAACACGAGATTTTTCAAATATTCTCGATACTGGCCGTTTGTACCATTGAAATGTAAGTAAAACCACTGGAACGCTTTATTTTATCAAGATTCTTCATTTCGCCTGATATTTTAGAGGAAATTGAGAAAACACTGATGGAACACGAGATTTTTCAAATATTCTTGATACTGGCCGTTTGTACCATTGAAATGTAAGTAAAACCACTGGAACGCTTTATTTTTCCAAGATTCTTCATTTCGCCTGATATTTTAGAGGAAATTGAGAAAACACTGCTGGAACACGAGATTTTTCAAATATTCTCGATACTGGCCGTTTGTACCATTGAAATGTAAGTAAAACCACTGGAACGCTTTATTTTTCCAAGATTCTTCATTTCGCCTGATATTTTAGAGGAAATTGAGAAAACGCTGCTGGAACACGAGATTTTTCAAATATTCTCGATACTGGCCGTTTGTACCATTGAAATGTAAGTAAAACCACTGGAACGCTTTATTTTTCCAAGATTCTTCATTTCGCCTGATATTTTAGAGGAAATTGAGAAAACACTGATGGAACACGAGATTTTTCAAATATTCACGATACTGGCAGTTTTTACCATTGAAATGTGATTAAAACCACTGGAACGCATTTTTTTATCAAGATTCTTCATTTCGCCTGATATTTTAGAGGAAATTGAGAAAACACTTCTGGAACACGAGATTTTTCAAATATTTTCGATACTGGCCGTTTGTACCATTGAAATGTGAGTAAAACCACTGGAACGCATTTTTTTATCAAGATTCTTCATTTCGCCTGATATTTTAGAGGAAATTGAGAAAACACTGCTGGAACACGAGATTTTCCAAATATTCTCGATACTGGCCGTTTGTACCATTGAAATGTAAGTAAAACCACTGGAACGCTTTATTTTTCCAAGATTCTTCATTTCGCCTGATATTTTAGAGGAAATTGAGAAAACACTGCTGGAACACGAAATTTTTCAAATATTCACGATACTGGCAGTTTGTACCATTGAAATGTGTTGAAAACCACTGGAACGCTTTATTTTTCCAAGAATCTTCATTTCGCCTGATATTTTAGAGGAAATTGAGAAAACACTGCTGGAACACGAGATTTTTCAAATATTCTCGATACTGGCCGTTTGTACCATTGAAATGTAAGTAAAACCACTGAAACGCTTTATTTTTCCAAGATTCTTCATTTCGCCTGATATTTTAGAGAAAATTGAGAAAACACTGCTGGAACACGAGATTTTTCAAATATTATCGATACTGGCCGTTTGTACCATTGAAATGTAAGTAAAACCACTGGAACGCTTTATTTTTATCAAAATTCTTCATTTCGCCTGATATTTTAGAGGAAATTGAGAAAACACTGCTGGAACACGAGATTTTTCAAATATTCTCGATACTGGCCGTTTGTACCATTGAAATGTAAGTAAAACCACTGGAACGCTTTATTATTTCAAGATTCTTCATTTCGCCTGATATTTTAGAGGAAATTGAGAAAACACTTCTGGAACACGAGATTTTTCAAATATTCTCGATACTGGCCGTTTGTACCATTGAAATGTAAGTAAAACCACTGGAACGCTTTATTTTTCCAAGATTCTTCATTTCGCCTGATATTTTAGAGGAAATTGAGAAAACGCTGCTGGAACACGAGATTTTTCAAATATTCTCGATACTGGCCGTTTGTACCATTGAAATGTAAGTAAAACCACTGGAACGCTTTATTTTTCCAAGATTCTTCATTTCGCCTGATATTTTAGAGGAAATTGAGAAAACACTGATGGAACACGAGATTTTTCAAATATTCACGATACTGGCAGTTTTTACCATTGAAATGTGATTAAAACCACTGGAACGCATTTTTTTATCAAGATTCTTCATTTCGCCTGATATTTTAGAGGAAATTGAGAAAACACTGATGGAACACGAGATTTTTCAAATATTTTCGATACTGGCCGTTTGTACCATTGAAATGTGAGTAAAACCACTGGAACGCATTTTTTTATCAAGATTCTTCATTTCGCCTGATATTTTAGAGGAAATTGAGAAAACACTGCTGGAACACGAGATTTTCCAAATATTCTCGATACTGGCCGTTTGTACCATTGAAATGTAAGTAAAACCACTGGAACGCTTTATTTTTCCAAGATTCTTCATTTCGCCTGATATTTTAGAGGAAATTGAGAAAACACTGCTGGAACACGAAATTTTTCAAATATTCACGATACTGGCAGTTTGTACCATTGAAATGTGTTGAAAACCACTGGAACGCTTTATTTTTCCAAGAATCTTCATTTCGCCTGATATTTTAGAGGAAATTGAGAAAACACTGCTGGAACACGAGATTTTTCAAATATTCTCGATACTGGCCGTTTGTACCATTGAAATGTAAGTAAAACCACTGAAACGCTTTATTTTTCCAAGATTCTTCATTTCGCCTGATATTTTAGAGAAAATTGAGAAAACACTGCTGGAACACGAGATTTTTCAAATATTATCGATACTGGCCGTTTGTACCATTGAAATGTAAGTAAAACCACTGGAACGCTTTATTTTTATCAAAATTCTTCATTTCGCCTGATATTTTAGAGGAAATTGAGAAAACACTGCTGGAACACGAGATTTTTCAAATATTCTCGATACTGGCCGTTTGTACCATTGAAATGTAAGTAAAACCACTGGAACGCTTTATTATTTCAAGATTCTTCATTTCGCCTGATATTTTAGAGGAAATTGAGAAAACACTTCTGGAACACGAGATTTTTCAAATATTCTCGATACTGGCCGTTTGTACCATTGAAATGTAAGTAAAACCACTGGAACGCTTTATTTTTCCAAGATTCTTCATTTCGCCTGATATTTTAGAGGAAATTGAGAAAACGCTGCTGGAACACGAGATTTTTCAAATATTCTCGATACTGGCCGTTTGTACCATTGAAATGTAAGTAAAACCACTGGAACGCTTTATTTTTCCAAGATTCTTCATTTCGCCTGATATTTTAGAGGAAATTGAGAAAACACTGCTGGAACTCGAGATTTTTCAAATATTCTCGATACTGGCCGTTTGTACCATTGAAATGTAAGTAAAACCACTGGAACGCTTTATTTTTCCAAGATTTTTCATTTCGCCTGATATTTTAGAGGAAATTGAGAAAACACTGATGGAACACGAGATTTTTCAAATATTCTCGATACTGGCCGTTTGTACCATTGAAATGTAAGTAAAACCACTGGAACGCATTATTTTTCCAAGATTCTTCATTTCGCCTGATATTTTAGAGGAAATTGAGAAAACACTGCTGGAACACGAGATTTTTCAAATATTCTCGATACTGGCCGTTTGTACCATTGAAATGTAAGTAAAACCACTGGAACGCTTTATTTTTCCAAGATTCTTCATTTCGCCTGATATTTTAGAGGAAATTGAGAAAACACTGCTGGAACACGAGATTTTTCAAATATTCTCGATACTGGCCGTTTGTACCAATGAAATGTAAGTAAAACCACTGGAACGCTTTATTTTATCAAGATTCTTCATTTCGCCTGATATTTTAGAGGAAATTGAGAAAACACTGATGGAACACGAGATTTTTCAAATATTCACGATACTGGCAGTTTGTACCATTGAAATGTAAGTAAAACCACTGGAACGCATTTTTTAATCAAGATTCTTCATTTCGCCTGATATTTTAGAGGAAATTGAGAAAACACTGCTGGAACACGAGATTTTTCAAATATTCTTGATACTGGCCGTTTGTACCATTGAAATGTAAGTAAAACCACTGGAACGCTTTATTTTTCCAAGATTCTTCATTTCGCCTGATATTTTAGAGGAAATTGAGAAAACACTGATGGAACACGAGATTTTTCAAATATTCACGATACTGGCAGTTTTTACCATTGAAATGTGAGTAAAACCACTGGAACGCATTTTTTTTATCAAGATTCTTCATTTCGCCTGATATTTTAGAGGAAATTGAGAAAACACTTCTGGAACACGAGATTTTTCAAATATTCTCGATACTGGCCGTTTGTACCATTGAAATGTGAGTAAAACCACTGGAACGCATTTTTTTATCAAGATTCTTCATTTCGCCTGATATTTTAGAGGAAATTGAGAAAACACTGCTGGAACACGAGATTTTTCAAATATTCTCGATACTGGCCGTTTGTACCAATGAAATGTAAGTAAAACCACTGGAACGCTTTATTTTATCAAGATTCTTCATTTCGCCTGATATTTTAGAGGAAATTGAGAAAACACTGATGGAACACGAGATTTTTCAAATATTCACGATACTGGCAGTTTGTACCATTGAAATGTAAGTAAAACCACTGGAACGCATTTTTTAATCAAGATTCTTCATTTCGCCTGATATTTTAGAGGACATTGAGAAAACACTGCTGGAACACGAGATTTTTCAAATATTATCGATACTGGCCGTTTGTACCATTGAAATGTGAGTAAAACCACTGGAACGCATTTTTTTATCAAGATTCTTCATTTCGCCTGATATTTTAGAGGAAATTGAGAAAACACTGATGGAACACGAGATTTTTCAAATATTCTCGATACTGGCCGTTTGTACCATTGAAATGTGAGTAAAACCACTGGAACGCATTTTTTTATCAAGATTCTTCATTTCGCCTGATATTTTAGAGGAAATTGAGAAAACACTGCTGGAACACGAGATTTTCCAAATATTCTCGATACTGGCAGTTTTTACCATTGAAATGTGAGTAAAACCACTGGAACGCATTTTTTTATCAAGATTCTTCATTTCGCCTGATATTTTAGAGAAAATTGAGAAAACACTTCTGGAACACGAGATTTTTCAAATATTCTCGATACTGGCCGTTTGTACCATTGAAATGTGAGTAAAACCACTGGAACGCATTTTTTTATCAAGATTCTTCATTTCGCCTGATATTTTAGAGGAAATTGAGAAAACACTGCTGGAACACGAGATTTTTCAAATATTCTCGATACTGGCCGTTTGTACCATTGAAATGTAAGTAAAACCACTGGAACGCATTTTTTTATCAAGATTCTTCATTTCGCCTGATATTTTAGAGGAAATTGAGAAAACACTGCTGGAACACGAGATTTTCCAAATATTCTCGATACTGGCCGTTTGTACCATTGAAATGTAAGTAAAACCACTGGAACGCTTTATTTTTCCAAGATTCTTCATTTCGCATGACATTTTAGAGGAAATTGAGAAAACACTGCTGGAACACCAGATTTTTCAAATATTCTCGATACTGGCCGTTTGTACCATTGAAATGTAAGTAAAACCACTGGAACGCTTTATTTTTCCAAGAATCTTCATTTCGCCTGATATTTTAGAGGAAATTGAGAAAACACTGCTGGAACACGAGATTTTTCAAATATTCTCGATACTGGCCGTTTGTACCATTGAAATGTAAGTTAAACCACTGAACGCTTTATTTTCCAAGATTTCTTCATTTCGCCTGATATTTTAGAGGAAATTGAGAAAACACTGATGGAACACGAGATTTTTCAAATATTCACGATACTGGCAGTTTGTACCATTGAAATGTGAGTAAAACCACTGGAACGCATTTTTTAATCAAGATTCTTCATTTCGCCTGATACTTTAGAGGACATTGAGAAAACACTGCTGGAACACGAGATTTTTCAAATATTCTCGATACTGGCCGTTTGTACCATTGAAATGTGAGTAAAAACCACTGGAACGTATTTTTTATCAAGATTCTTCATTACGCCTGATATTTTAGAGGAAATTGAGAAAAACACTGCTGGAACACGAGATTTTTCAAATATTCTCGATACTGGCCGTTTGTACCAATGAAATGTAAGTAAAACCACTGGAACGCTTTATTTTATCAAGATTCTTCATTTCGCCTGATATTTTAGAGGAAATTGAGAAAACACTGATGGAACACGAGATTTTTCAAATATTCACGATACTGGCAGTTTGTACCATTGAAATGTAAGTAAAACCACTGGAACGCATTTTTTAATCAAGATTCTTCATTTCGCCTGATATTTTAGAGGACATTGAGAAAACACTGCTGGAACACGAGATTTTTCAAATATTCACGATACTGGCAGTTTGTACCATTGAAATGTGAGTAAAACCACTGGAACGCATTTTTTTATCAAGATTCTTCATTTCGCCTGATATTTTAGAGGAAATTGAGAAACACTGATGGAACACGAGATTTTTCAAATATTCTCGATATTGGCCGTTTGTACCATTGAAATGTGAGTAAAACCACTGGAACGCATTTTTTTATCAAGATTCTTCATTTCGCCTGATATTTTAGAGGAAATTGAGAAAACACTGCTGGAACACGAGATTTTCCAAATATTCTCGATACTGGCAGTTTTTACCATTGAAATGTGAGTAAAACCACTGGAACGCATTTTTTTATCAAGATTCTTCATTTCGCCTGATATTTTAGAGGAAATTGAGAAAACACTTCTGGAACACGAGATTTTTCAAATATTCTCGATACTGCCGTTTGTACCATTGAAATGTGAGTAAAAACACTGGAACGCATTTTTTTATCAAGATTCTTCATTTCGCCTGATATTTTAGAGGAAATTGAGAAAACACTGCTGGAACACGAGATTTTTCAAATATTCTCGATACTGGCCGTTTGTACCATTGAAATGTAATTAAAACCACTGGAACCCATTTTTTTATCAAGATTCTTCATTTCGCCTGATATTTTAGAGGAAATTGAGAAAACACTGCTGGAACACGAGATTTTCCAAATATTCTCGATACTGGCCGTTTGTACCATTGAAATGTAAGTAAAACCACTGGAACGCTTTATTTTTCCAAGATTCTTCATTTCGCATGACATTTTAGAGGAAATTGAGAAAACACTGCTGGAACACGAGATTTTTCAAATATTCTCGATACTGGCCGTTTGTACCATTGAAATGTAAGTAAAACCACTGGAACGCTTTACTTTTCCAAGATTCTTCATTTCGCCTGATATTTTAGAGGAAAGTGAGAAAACACTGATGGAACACGAGATTTTTCAAATATTCACGATACTGGCAGTTTTTACCATTGAAATGTGAGTAAAACCACTGGAACGCATTTTTTAATCAAGATTCTTCATTTCGCCTGATATTTTAGAGGACATTGAGAAAACACTGCTGGAACACGAGATTTTTCAAATATTCTCGATACTGGCCGTTTGTACCATTGAATTGTAAGTAAAACCACTGGAACGCTTTATTTTTCCAAGATTCTTCATTTCGCCTGATATTTTAGAGGAAATTGAGAAAACACTGATGGAACACGAGATTTTTCAAATATTCTTGATAACGGCCGTTTGTACCATTGAAATGTAAGTAAAACCACTGGAACGCCTTACTTTATCAAGATTCTTCATTTCGCCTGATATTTTAGAGGAAATTGAGAAAACACTGCTGGAACACGAGATTTTTCAAATATTCTCGATACTGGCCGTTTGTACCATTGAAATGTAAGTAAAACCACTGGAACGCTTTATTTTATCAAGATTCTTCATTTCAAATGATATTTTAGAGGAAATTGAGAAAACACTGCTGGAACACGAGATTTTTCAAATATTCTCGATACTGGCCGTTTGTACCAATGAAATGTAAGTAAAACCACTGGAACGCTTTATTTTATCAAGATTCTTCATTTCGCCTGATATTTTAGAGGAAATTGAGGAAACACTGCTGGAACACGAGATTTTTCAAATATTCACGATACTGGCAGTTTATACCATTGAAATGTAAGTAAAACCACTGGAACGCATTTTTTAATCAAGATTCTTCATTTCGCCTGATATTTTAGAGGACATTGAGAAAACACTGCTGGAACACGAGATTTTTCAAATATTCTCGATACTGGCCGTTTGTACCATTGAAATGTAAGTAAAACCACTGGAACGCTTTATTTTTCCAAGATTCTTCATTTCGCCTGATATTTTAGAGGAAATTGAGAAAACACTGATGGAACACGAGATTTTTCAAATATTCACGATACTGGCAGTTTTTACCATTGAAATGTGAGTAAAACCACTGGAACGCATTTTTTTATCAAGATTCTTCATTTCGCTTGATATTTTAGAGGAAATTGAGAAAACACTTCTGGAACACGAGATTTTTCAAATATTTTCGATACTGGCCGTTTGTACCATTGAAATGTGAGTAAAACCACTGGAACGCATTTTTTTATCAAGATTCTTCATTTCGCCTGATATTTTAGAGGAAATTGAGAAAACACTGCTGGAACACGAGATTTTCCAAATATTCTCGATACTGGCCGTTTGTACCATTGAAATGTAAGTAAAACCACTGGAACGCTTTATTTTTCCAAGATTCTTCATTTCGCCTGATATTTTAGAGGAAATTGAGAAAACACTGCTGGAACACGAGATTTTTCAAATATTCTCGATACTGGCCGTTTGTACCATTGAAATGTAAGTAAAACCACTGGAACGCATTATTTTTCCAAGATTCTTCATTTCGCATGATATTTTAGAGGAAATTGAGAAAACACTGATGGAACACGAGATTTTTCAAATATTCTCGATACTGGCCGTTTGTACCATTGAAATGTAAGTAAAACCACTGGAACGCTTTATTTTTCCAAGATTCTTCATTTCGCCTGATATTTTAGAGGAAATTGAGAAAACACTGATGGAACACGAGATTTTTCAAATATTCTCGATACTGGCCGTTTGTACCATTGAAATGTGAGTAAAACCACTGGAACGCATTTTTTTATCTAGATTCTTCATTTCGCCTGATATTTTAGAGGAAATTGAGAAAACACTGCTGGAACACGAGATTTTTCAAATATTCTCGATACTGGCCGTTTGTACCATTGAAATGTAAGTAAAACCACTGGAACGCTTTATTTTATCAAGATTCTTCATTTCGCCTGATATTTTAGAGAAAATTGAGAAAACACTGATGGAACACGAGATTTTCCAAATATTCTCGATACTGGCCGTTTGTACCATTGAAATGTAAGTAAAACCACTGGAACGCATTATTTTTCCAAGATTCTTCATTTCGCCTGATATTTTAGAGGAAATTGAGAAAACACTGCTGGAACACGAGATTTTTCAAATATTCTCGATACTGGCCGTTTGTACCATTGAAATGTAAGTAAAACCACTGGAACGCTTTATTTTTCCAAGATTCTTCATTTCGCCTGATATTTTAGAGGAAATTGAGAAAACACTGATGGAACACGAGATTTTTCAAATATTCACGATACTGGCAGTTTGTACCATTGAAATGTGAGTAAAACCACTGGAACGCTTTATTTTTCCAAGATTCTTCATTTCGCCTGATATTTCAGAGGAAATTGAGAAAAAACTACTGGAACACGAGATTTTTCAAATATTCTCGATACTGGCCGTTTGTACCATTGAAATGTAAGTAAAACCACTGGAACGCTTTATTTTTCCAAGATTCTTCATTTCGCCTGATATTTTAGAGGAAATTGAGAAAACACTGATGGAACACGAGATTTTTCAAATATTCTCGATATTGGCCGTTTGTACCATTGAAATGTAAGTAAAACCACTGGAACGCCTTATTTTTCCAAGATTCTTCATTTCGCCTGATATTTTAGAGGAAATTGAGAAAACACTGATGGAACACGAGATTTTTCAAATATTCTCGATATTGGCCGTTTGTACCATTGAAATGTAAGTAAAACCACTGGAACGCTTTATTTTTCCAAGATTCTTCATTTCGCATGACATTTTTGAGGAAATTGAGAAAACACTGATGGAACACGAGATTTTTCAAATATTCTCGATACTGGCCGTTTGTACCATTGAAATGTAAGTAAAACCATTGGAACGCTTTATTTTTCCAAGATTCTTCATTTCGCCTGATATTTTAGAGGAAAGTGAGAAAACACTGATGGAACACGAGATTTTTCAAATATTCACGATACTGGCAGTTTTTACCATTGAAATGTGAGTAAAACCACTGGAACGCATTTTTTAATCAAGATTCTTCATTTCGCCTGATATTTTAGAGGACATTGAGAAAACACTGCTGGAACACGAGATTTTTCAAATATTCTCGATACTGGCCGTTTGTACCATTGAAATGTAAGTAAAACCACTGGAACGCTTTATTTTATCAAGATTCTTCATTTCGCCTGATATTTTAGAGGAAATTGAGAAAACACTGATGGAACACGAGATTTTTCAAATATTCTTGATAACGGCCGTTTGTACCATTGAAATGTAAGTAAAACCACTGGAACGCCTTACTTTATCAAGATTCTTCATTTCGCCTGATATTTTAGAGGAAATTGAGAAAACACTGCTGGAACACGAGATTTTTCAAATATTCTCGATACTGGCCGTTTGTACCATTGAAATGTAAGTAAAACCACTGGAACGCTTTATTTTATCAAGATTCTTCATTTCAAATGATATTTTAGAGGAAATTGAGAAAACACTGCTGGAACACGAGATTTTTCAAATATTCTCGATACTGGCCGTTTGTACCAATGAAATGTAAGTAAAACCACTGGAACGCTTTATTTTATCAAGATTCTTCATTTCGCCTGATATTTTAGAGGAAATTGAGAAAACACTGCTGGAACACGAGATTTTTCAAATATTCACGATACTGGCAGTTTGTACCATTGAAATGTAAGTAAAACCACTGGAACGCATTTTTTAATCAAGATTCTTCATTTCGCCTGATATTTTAGAGGACATTGAGAAAACACTGCTGGAACACGAGATTTTTCAAATATTCTCGATACTGGCCGTTTGTACCATTGAAATGTAAGTAAAACCACTGGAACGCATTTTTTTATCTAGATTCTTCATTTCGCCTGATATTTTAGAGGAAATTGAGAAAACACTGCTGGAACACGAGATTTTTCAAATATTCTCGATACTGGCCGTTTGTACCATTGAAATGTAAGTAAAACCACTGGAACGCTTTATTTTATCAAGATTCTTCATTTCGCCTGATATTTTAGAGAAAATTGAGAAAACACTGATGGAACACGAGATTTTCCAAATATTCTCGATACTGGCCGTTTGTACCATTGAAATGTAAGTAAAACCACTGGAACGCATTATTTTTCCAAGATTCTTCATTTCGCCTGATATTTTAGAGGAAATTGAGAAAACACTGCTGGAACACGAGATTTTTCAAATATTCTCGATACTGGCCGTTTGTACCATTGAAATGTAAGTAAAACCACTGGAACGCTTTATTTTTCCAAGATTCTTCATTTCGCCTGATATTTTAGAGGAAATTGAGAAAACACTGATGGAACACGAGATTTTTCAAATATTCACGATACTGGCAGTTTGTACCATTGAAATGTGAGTAAAACCACTGGAACGCTTTATTTTTCCAAGATTCTTCATTTCGCCTGATATTTCAGAGGAAATTGAGAAAAAACTACTGGAACAGGAGATTTTTCAAATATTCTCGATACTGGCCGTTTGTACCATTGAAATGTAAGTAAAACCACTGGAACGCTTTATTTTTCCAAGATTCTTCATTTCGCCTGATATTTTAGAGGAAATTGAGAAAACACTGATGGAACACGAGATTTTTCAAATATTCTCGATATTGGCCGTTTGTACCATTGAAATGTAAGTAAAACCACTGGAACGCCTTATTTTTCCAAGATTCTTCATTTCGCCTGATATTTTAGAGGAAATTGAGAAAACACTGATGGAACACGAGATTTTTCAAATATTCTCGATATTGGCCGTTTGTACCATTGAAATGTAAGTAAAACCACTGGAACGCTTTATTTTTCCAAGATTCTTCATTTCGCATGACATTTTTGAGGAAATTGAGAAAACACTGATGGAACACGAGATTTTTCAAATATTCTCGATACTGGCCGTTTGTACCATTGAAATGTAAGTAAAACCACTGGAACGCTTTATTTTTCCAAGATTCTTCATTTCGCCTGATATTTTAGAGGAAAGTGAGAAAACACTGATGGAACACGAGATTTTTCAAATATTCACGATACTGGCAGTTTTTACCATTGAAATGTGAGTAAAACCACTGGAACGCATTTTTTAATCAAGATTCTTCATTTCGCCTGATATTTTAGAGGACATTGAGAAAACACTGCTGGAACACGAGATTTTTCAAATATTCTCGATACTGGCCGTTTGTACCATTGAAATGTAAGTAAAACCACTGGAACGCTTTATTTTATCAAGATTCTTCATTTCGCCTGATATTTTAGAGGAAATTGAGAAAACACTGATGGAACACGAGATTTTTCAAATATTCTTGATAACGGCCGTTTGTACCATTGAAATGTAAGTAAAACCACTGGAACGCCTTACTTTATCAAGATTCTTCATTTCGCCTGATATTTTAGAGGAAATTGAGAAAACACTGCTGGAACACGAGATTTTTCAAATATTCTCGATACTGGCCGTTTGTACCATTGAAATGTAAGTAAAACCACTGGAACGCTTTATTTTATCAAGATTCTTCATTTCAAATGATATTTTAGAGGAAATTGAGAAAACACTGCTGGAACACGAGATTTTTCAAATATTCTCGATACCGGCCGTTTGTACCAATGAAATGTAAGTAAAACCACTGGAACGCTTTATTTTATCAAGATTCTTCATTTCGCCTGATATTTTAGAGGAAATTGAGAAAACACTGCTGGAACACGAGATTTTTCAAATATTCACGATACTGGCAGTTTGTACCATTGAAATGTAAGTAAAACCACTGGAACGCATTTTTTAATCAAGATTCTTCATTTCGCCTGATATTTTAGAGGACATTGAGAAAACACTGCTGGAACACGAGATTTTTCAAATATTCTCGATACTGGCCGTTTGTACCATTGAAATGTAAGTAAAACCACTGGAACGCTTTATTTTTCCAAGATTCTTCATTTCGCCTGATATTTTAGAGGAAATTGAGAAAACACTGCTGGAACACGAGATTTTTCAAATATTCACGATACTGGCAGTTTTTACCATTGAAATGTGAGTAAAACCACTGGAACGCATTTTTTTATCAAGATTCTTCATTTCGCCTGATATTTTAGAGGAAATTGAGAAAACACTGATGGAACACGAGATTTTTCAAATATTTTCGATACTGGCCGTTTGTACCATTGAAATGTGAGTAAAACCACTGGAACGCATTTTTTTATCAAGATTCTTCATTTCGCCTGATATTTTAGAGGAAATTGAGAAAACACTGCTGGAACACGAGATTTTCCAAATATTCTCGATACTGGCCGTTTGTACCATTGAAATGTAAGTAAAACCACTGGAACGCATTATTTTTCCAAGATTCTTCATTTCGCCTGATATTTTAGAGGAAATTGAGAAAACACTGCTGGAACACGAGATTTTTCAAATATTCTCGATACTGGCCGTTTGTACCATTGAAATGTAAGTAAAACCACTGGAACGCTTTATTTTTCCAAGATTCTTCATTTCGCCTGATATTTTAGAGGAAATTGAGAAAACACTGATGGAACACGAGATTTTTCAAATATTCACGATACTGGCAGTTTGTACCATTGAAATGTGAGTAAAACCACTGGAACGCTTTATTTTTCCAAGATTCTTCATTTCGCCTGATATTTCAGAGGAAATTGAGAAAAAACTACTGGAACACGAGATTTTTCAAATATTCTCGATACTGGCCGTTTGTACCATTGAAATGTAAGTAAAACCACTGGAACGCTTTATTTTTCCAAGATTCTTCATTTCGCCTGATATTTTAGAGGAAATTGAGAAAACACTGATGGAACACGAGATTTTTCAAATATTCTCGATATTGGCCGTTTGTACCATTGAAATGTAAGTAAAACCACTGGAACGCCTTATTTATCCAAGATTCTTCATTTCGCCTGATATTTTAGAGGAAATTGAGAAAACACTGCTGGAACACGAGATTTTTCAAATATTCTCGATACTGGCCGTTTGTACCATTGAAATGTAAGTAAAACCACTGGAACGCTTTATTTTTCCAAGATTCTTCATTTCGCCTGATATTTAAGAGGAAATTGAGAAAACACTGATGGAACACGAGATTTTCCAAATATTCTCGATACTGGCAGTTTGTACCATTGAAATGTGAGTAAAACCACTGGAATGCATATTTTTATCAAGATTCTTCATTTCGCCTGATATTTTAGAGGAAATTGAGAAAACACTGCTGGAACACGAGATTTTTCAAATATTCTCGATACTGGCCGTTTGTACCATTGAAATGTGAGTAAAACCACTATAACGCATTGTTTTATCAAGATTCTTCATTTCGCCTGATATTTTAGAGGAAATTGAGAAAACACTGCTGGAACACGAGATTTTTCAAATATTCTCGATACTGGCCGTTTGTACCATTGAAATGTGAGTAAAACCACTGGAACGCATTTTTTTATCAAGATTCTTCATTTCGCCTGATATTTTAGAGGAAATTGGGAAAACACTGCTGGAACACGAGATTTTCCAAATATTCTCGATACTGGCCGTTTGTACCATTGAAATGTAAGTAAAACCACTATAACGCATTGTTTTATCAAGATTCTTCATTTCGCCTGATATTTTAGAGGAAATTGAGAAAACACTGCTGGAACACGAGATTTTTCAAATATTCTCGATACTGGCCGTTTGTACCATTGAATTGTAAGTAAAACCACTGGAACGCTTTATTTTTCCAAGATTCTTCATTTCGCCTGATATTTTAGAGGAAATTGAGAAAACACTTCTGGAACACGAGATTTTTCAAATATTCTCGATACTGGCCGTTTGTACCATTGAAATGTGAGTAAAACCACTGGAACGCATTTTTTTATCAAGATTCTTCATTTCGCCTGATATTTTAGAGGAAATTGAGAAAACACTGCTGGAACACGAGATTTTTCAAATATTCTCGATACTGGCCGTTTGTACCATTGAAATGTAAGTAAAACCACTGGAACGCTTTATTTTTCCAAGATTCTTCATTTCGCCTGATATTTTAGAGGAAATTGAGAAAACACTGCTGGAACACGAGATTTTTCAAATATTCTCGATACTGGCCGTTTGTACCAATGAAATGTAAGTAAAACCACTGAACGCTTTATTTTATCAAGATTCTTCATTTCGCCTGATATTTTAGAGGAAATTGAGAAAACACTGCTGGAACACGAGATTTTCCAAATAGTCTCGATACTGGCCGTTTGTACCATTGAAATGTAAGTAAAACCACTATAACGCATTGTTTTATCAAGATTCTTCATTTCGCCTGATATTTTAGAGGAAATTGAGAAAACACTGCTGGAACACGAGATTTTTCAAATATTCTCGATACTGGCCGTTTGTACCATTGAATTGTAAGTAAAACCACTGGAACGCTTTATTTTTCCAAGATTCTTCATTTCGCCTGATATTTTAGAGGAAATTGAGAAAACACTGATGGAACACGAGATTTTTCAAATATTCACGATACTGGCAGTTTCTACCATTGAAATGTGAGTAAAACCACTGGAACGCATTTTTTAATCAAGATTCTTCATTTCGCCTGATATTTTAGAGGAAATTGAGAAAACACTGCTGGAGCACGATATTTTTCAAATATTCACGATACTGGCAGTTTGTACCATTGAAATGTGAGTAAAACCACTGGAACGCATTTTTTTATCAAGATTCTTCATTTCGCCTGATATTTTAGAGGAAATTGAGAAAACACTGCTGGAACACGAGATTTTTCAAATATTCTCGATACTGGCCGTTTGTACCATTGAAATGTAAGTAAAACCACTGGAACGCTTTATTTTTCCAAGAATCTTCATTTCGCCTGATATTTTAGAGGAAATTGAGAAAACACTGCTGGAACACGAGATTTTTCAAATATTCTCGATACTGGCCGTTTGTACCAATGAAATGTAAGTAAAACCACTGAACGCTTTATTTTATCAAGATTCTTCATTTCGCCTGATATTTTAGAGGAAATTGAGAAAACACTGATGGAACACGAGATTTTTCAAATATTCACGATACTGGCAGTTTCTACCATTGAAATGTGAGTAAAACCACTGGAACTCATTTTTTAATCAAGATTCTTCATTTCGCCTGATATTTTAGAGGACATTGAGAAAACACTGCTGGAACACGAGATTTTTCAAATATTCTCGATACTGGCCGTTTGTACCAATGAAATGTAAGTAAAACCACTGGAACGCTTTATTTTATCAAGATTCTTCATTTCGCCTGATATTTTAGAGGAAATTGAGAAAACACTGCTGGAACACGAGATTTTTCAAATATTCTCGATACTGGCCGTTTGTACCATTGAAATGTAAGTAAAACCACTGGAACGCTTTATTTTATCAAGATTCTTCATTTCAAATGATATTTTAGAGGAAATTGAGAAAACACTGCTGGAACACGAGATTTTTCAAATATTCTCGATACTGGCCGTTTGTACCAATGAAATGTAAGTAAAACCACTGGAACGCTTTATTTTATCAAGATTCTTCATTTCGCCTGATATTTTAGAGGAAATTGAGAAAACACTGCTGGAACACGAGATTTTTCAAATATTCACGATACTGGCAGTTTGTACCATTGAAATGTAAGTAAAACCACTGGAACGCATTTTTTAATCAAGATTCTTCATTTCGCCTGATATTTTAGAGGACATTGAGAAAACACTGCTGGAACACGAGATTTTTCAAATATTCTCGATACTGGCCGTTTGTACCATTGAAATGTAAGTAAAACCACTGGAACGCTTTATTTTTCCAAGATTCTTCATTTCGCCTGATATTTTAGAGGAAATTGAGAAAACACTGCTGGAACACGAGATTTTTCAAATATTCACGATACTGGCAGTTTTTACCATTGAAATGTGAGTAAAACCACTGGAACGCATTTTTTTATCAAGATTCTTCATTTCGCCTGATATTTTAGAGGAAATTGAGAAAACACTGATGGAACACGAGATTTTTCAAATATTTTCGATACTGGCCGTTTGTACCATTGAAATGTGAGTAAAACCACTGGAACGCATTTTTTTATCAAGATTCTTCATTTCGCCTGATATTTTAGAGGAAATTGAGAAAACACTGCTGGAACACGAGATTTTCCAAATATTCTCGATACTGGCCGTTTGTACCATTGAAATGTGAGTAAAACCACTGGAACGCATTTTTTTATCAAGATTCTTCATTTCGCCTGATATTTTAGAGGAAATTGAGAAAACACTGATGGAACACGAGATTTTTCAAATATTTTCGATACTGGCCGTTTGTACCATTGAAATGTGAGTAAAACCACTGGAACGCATTTTTTTATCAAGATTCTTCATTTCGCCTGATATTTTAGAGGAAATTGAGAAAACACTGCTGGAACACGAGATTTTCCAAATATTCTCGATACTGGCCGTTTGTACCATTGAAATGTAAGTAAAACCACTGGAACGCATTATTTTTCCAAGATTCTTCATTTCGCCTGATATTTTAGAGGAAATTGAGAAAACACTGCTGGAACACGAGATTTTTCAAATATTCTCGATACTGGCCGTTTGTACCATTGAAATGTAAGTAAAACCACTGGAACGCTTTATTTTTCCAAGATTCTTCATTTCGCCTGATATTTTAGAGGAAATTGAGAAAACACTGATGGAACACGAGATTTTTCAAATATTCACGATACTGGCAGTTTGTACCATTGAAATGTGAGTAAAACCACTGGAACGCTTTATTTTTCCAAGATTCTTCATTTCGCCTGATATTTCAGAGGAAATTGAGAAAAAACTACTGGAACACGAGATTTTTCAAATATTCTCGATACTGGCCGTTTGTACCATTGAAATGTAAGTAAAACCACTGGAACGCTTTATTTTTCCAAGATTCTTCATTTCGCCTGATATTTTAGAGGAAATTGAGAAAACACTGATGGAACACGAGATTTTTCAAATATTCTCGATATTGGCCGTTTGTACCATTGAAATGTGAGTAAAACCACTGGAACGCATTTTTTTATCAAGATTCTTCATTTCGCCTGATATTTTAGAGGAAATTGAGAAAACACTGCTGGAACACGAGATTTTTCAAATATTCTCTATACTGGCCGTTTGTACCATTGAAATGTAAGTAAAACCACTGGAACGCTTTATTTTTCCAAGATTCTTCATTTCGCCTGATATTTAAGAGGAAATTGAGAAAACACTGATGGAACACGAGATTTTCCAAATATTCTCGATACTGGCAGTTTGTACCATTGAAATGTGAGTAAAACCACTGGAATGCATATTTTTATCAAGATTCTTCATTTCGCCTGATATTTTAGAGGAAATTGAGAAAACACTGCTGGAACACGAGATTTTTCAAATATTCTCGATACTGGCCGTTTGTACCATTGAAATGTGAGTAAAACCACTATAACGCATTGTTTTATCAAGATTCTTCATTTCGCCTGATATTTTAGAGGAAATTGAGAAAACACTGCTGGAACACGAGATTTTTCAAATATTCTCGATACTGGCCGTTTGTACCATTGAAATGTGAGTAAAACCACTGGAACGCATTTTTTTATCAAGATTCTTCATTTCGCCTGATATTTTAGAGGAAATTGAGAAAACACTGCTGGAACACGAGATTTTCCAAATATTCTCGATACTGGCCGTTTGTACCATTGAAATGTAAGTAAAACCACTATAACGCATTGTTTTATCAAGATTCTTCATTTCGCCTGATATTTTAGAGGAAATTGAGAAAACACTGCTGGAACACGAGATTTTTCAAATATTCTCGATACTGGCCGTTTGTACCATTGAATTGTAAGTAAAACCACTGGAACGCTTTATTTTTCCAAGATTCTTCATTTCGCCTGATATTTTAGAGGAAATTGAGAAAACACTTCTGGAACACGAGATTTTTCAAATATTCTCGATACTGGCCGTTTGTACCATTGAAATGTGAGTAAAACCACTGGAACGCATTTTTTTATCAAGATTCTTCATTTCGCCTGATATTTTAGAGGAAATTGAGAAAACACTGCTGGAACACGAGATTTTTCAAATATTCTCGATACTGGCCGTTTGTACCATTGAAATGTAAGTAAAACCACTGGAACGCTTTATTTTTCCAAGATTCTTCATTTCGCCTGATATTTTAGAGGAAATTGAGAAAACACTGCTGGAACACGAGATTTTTCAAATATTCTCGATACTGGCCGTTTGTACCAATGAAATGTAAGTAAAACCACTGAACGCTTTATTTTATCAAGATTCTTCATTTCGCCTGATATTTTAGAGGAAATTGAGAAAACACTGCTGGAACACGAGATTTTCCAAATAGTCTCGATACTGGCCGTTTGTACCATTGAAATGTAAGTAAAACCACTATAACGCATTGTTTTATCAAGATTCTTCATTTCGCCTGATATTTTAGAGGAAATTGAGAAAACACTGCTGGAACACGAGATTTTTCAAATATTCTCGATACTGGCCGTTTGTACCATTGAATTGTAAGTAAAACCACTGGAACGCTTTATTTTTCCAAGATTCTTCATTTCGCCTGATATTTTAGAGGAAATTGAGAAAACACTGATGGAACACGAGATTTTTCAAATATTCACGATACTGGCAGTTTCTACCATTGAAATGTGAGTAAAACCACTGGAACGCATTTTTTAATCAAGATTCTTCATTTCGCCTGATATTTTAGAGGAAATTGAGAAAACACTGCTGGAGCACGATATTTTTCAAATATTCACGATACTGGCAGTTTGTACCATTGAAATGTGAGTAAAACCACTGGAACGCATTTTTTTATCAAGATTCTTCATTTCGCCTGATATTTTAGAGGAAATTGAGAAAACACTGCTGGAACACGAGATTTTTCAAATATTCTCGATACTGGCCGTTTGTACCATTGAAATGTAAGTAAAACCACTGGAACGCTTTATTTTTCCAAGAATCTTCATTTCGCCTGATATTTTAGAGGAAATTGAGAAAACACTGCTGGAACACGAGATTTTTCAAATATTCTCGATACTGGCCGTTTGTACCAATGAAATGTAAGTAAAACCACTGAACGCTTTATTTTATCAAGATTCTTCATTTCGCCTGATATTTTAGAGGAAATTGAGAAAACACTGATGGAACACGAGATTTTTCAAATATTCACGATACTGGCAGTTTCTACCATTGAAATGTGAGTAAAACCACTGGAACTCATTTTTTAATCAAGATTCTTCATTTCGCCTGATATTTTAGAGGACATTGAGAAAACACTGCTGGAACACGAGATTTTTCAAATATTCTCGATACTGGCCGTTTGTACCATTGAAATGTAAGTAAAACCACTGGAACGCTTTATTTTATCAAGATTCTTCATTTCGCCTGATATTTTAGAGGAAATTGAGAAAACACTGATGGAACACGAGATTTTTCAAATATTCACGATACTAGCAGTTTGTACCATTGAAATGTGAGTAAAACCACTGGAACGCATTTTTTAATCAAGATTCTTCATTTCGCCTGATATTTTAGAGGAAATTGAGAAAACACTGCTGGAACACGAGATTTTTCAAATATTCTCGATACTGGCCGTTTGTACCATTGAAATGTAAGTAAAACCACTGGAACGCTTTATGTTTCCAAGATTCTTCATTTCGCCTGATATTTTAGAGGAAATTGAGAAAACA
The DNA here is from genome assembly GCA_963971155.1 of Anthrax anthrax. Classification (NCBI taxonomy): domain Eukaryota; kingdom Metazoa; phylum Arthropoda; class Insecta; order Diptera; family Bombyliidae; genus Anthrax; species Anthrax anthrax. The sequence continues at coordinate 53,773 of CAXAQU010000227.1, forward strand.
CTGATGGAACACGAGATTTTTCAAATATTCACGATACTGGCAGTTTGTACCATTGAAATGTGAGTAAAACCACTGGAACGCTTTATTTTTATCAAGATTCTTCATTTCGCCTGATATTTTAGAGGAAATTGAGAAAACACTGCTGGAACACGAGATTTTTCAAATATTCTCGATACTGGCCGTTTGTACCATTGAAATGTGAGTAAAACCACTATAACGCATTGTTTTATCAAGATTCTTCATTTCGCCTGATATTTTAGAGGAAATTGAGAAAACACTGCTGGAACACGAGATTTTTCAAATATTCTCGATACTGGCCGTTTGTACCATTGAAATGTGAGTAAAACCACTGCAACGCATTTTTTTATCAAGATTCTTCATTTCGCCTGATATTTTAGAGGAAATTGAGAAAACACTGCTGGAACACGAGATTTTCCAAATATTCTCGATACTGGCCGTTTGTACCATTGAAATGTAAGTAAAACCACTGGAACGCTTTATTTTTCCAAGATTCTTCATTTCGCATGATATTTTAGAGGAAATTGAGAAAACACTGCTGGAACACGAGATTTTTCAAATATTCTCGATACTGGCCGTTTGTACCATTGAAATGTAAGTAAAACCACTGTAACGCTTTATTTTTCCAAGATTCTTCATTTCGCCTGATATTTTAGAGGAAATTGAGAAAACACTGCTGGAACACGAGATTTTTCAAATATTCTCGATACTGGCCGTTTGTACCATTGAAATGTAAGTAAAACCACTGGAACGCTTTATTTTTCCAAGAATCTTCATTTCGCCTGATATTTTAGAGGAAATTGAGAAAACACTGCTGGAACACGAGATTTTTCAAATATTCTCGATACTGGCCGTTTGTACCAATGAAATGTAAGTAAAACCACTGGAACGCTTTATTTTATCAAGATTCTTCATTTCGCCTGATATTTTAGAGGAATTGAGAAAACACTGATGGAACACGAGATTTTTCAAATATTCACGATACTGGCAGTTTCTACCATTGAAATGTGAGTAAAACCACTGGAACTCATTTTTTAATCAAGATTCTTCATTTCGCCTGATATTTTAGAGGACATTGAGAAAACACTGCTGGAACACGAGATTTTTCAAATATTCTCGATACTGGCCGTTTGTACCATTGAAATGTAAGTAAAACCACTGAACGCTTTATTTTATCAAGATTCTTCATTTCGCCTGATATTTTAGAGGAAATTGAGAAAACACTGATGGAACACGAGATTTTTCAAATATTCACGATACTTGCAGTTTGTACCATTGAAATGTGAGTAAAACCACTGGAACGCATTTTTTAATCAAGATTCTTCATTTCGCCTGATATTTTAGAGGAAATTGAGAAAACACTGCTGGAACACGAGATTTTTCAAATATTCTCGATACTGGCCGTTTGTACCATTGAAATGTAAGTAAAACCACTGGAACGCTTTATTTTTCCAAGATTCTTCATTTCGCCTGATATTTTAGAGGAAATTGAGAAAACACTGATGGAACACGAGATTTTTCAAATATTCACGATACTGGCAGTTTGTACCATTGAAATGTGAGTAAAACCACTGGAACGCTTTATTTTTCCAAGATTCTTCATTTCGCCTGATATTTCAGAGGAAATTGAGAAAAAACTACTGGAACACGAGATTTTTCAAATATTCTCGATACTGGCCGTTTGTACCATTGAAATGTAAGTAAAACCACTGGAACGCTTTATTTTTCCAAGATTCTTCATTTCGCCTGATATTTTAGAGGAAATTGAGAAAACACTGATGGAACACGAGATTTTTCAAATATTCTCGATATTGGCCGTTTGTACCATTGAAATGTAAGTAAAACCACTGGAACTCATTTTTAATCAAGATTCTTCATTTCGCCTGATATTTTAGAGGAAATTGAGAAAACACTGATGGAACACGAGATTTTTCAAATATTCTCGATACTGGCCGTTTTGTACCATTGAAATGTAAGTAAAACCACTGGAACGCTTTATTTTATCAAGATTCTTCATTTCGCCTGATATTTTAGAGGAAATTGAGAAAACACTGATGGAACACGAGATTTTTCAAATATTCACGATACTTGCAGTTTGTACCATTGAAATGTGAGTAAAACCACTGGAACGCATTTTTTAATCAAGATTCTTCATTTCGCCTGATATTTTAGAGGAAATTGAGAAAACACTGCTGGAACACGAGATTTTTCAAATATTCTCGATACTGGCCGTTTGTACCATTGAAATGTAAGTAAAACACTGGAACGCTTTATTTTTCCAAGATTCTTCATTTCGCCTGATATTTTAGAGGAAATTGAGAAAACACTGATGGAACACGAGATTTTTCAAATATTCACGATACTGGCAGTTTGTACCATTGAAATGTGAGTAAAACCACTGGAACGCTTTATTTTTCCAAGATTCTTCATTTCGCCTGATATTTCAGAGGAAATTGAGAAAAAACTACTGGAACACGAGATTTTTCAAATATTCTCGATACTGGCCGTTTGTACCATTGAAATGTAAGTAAAACCACTGGAACGCTTTATTTTTCCAAGATTCTTCATTTCGCCTGATATTTTAGAGGAAATTGAGAAAACACTGATGGAACACGAGATTTTTCAAATATTCTCGATATTGGCCGTTTGTACCATTGAAATGTAAGTAAAACCACTGGAACGCTTTATTTTTCCAAGATTCTTCATTTCGCCTGATATTTTAGAGGAAATTGAGAAAACACTGATGGAACACGAGATTTTTCAAATATTCTCGATACTGGCCGTTTGTACCATTGAAATGTAAGTAAAACCACTGGAACGCTTTATTTTTCCAAGATTCTTCATTTCGCCTGATATTTTAGAGGAAATTGAGAAAACACTGATGGAACACGAGATTTTTCAAATATTCACGATACTGGCAGTTTGTACCATTGAAATGTGAGTAAAAACCACTGGAACGCTTTATTTTCCAAGATTCTTCATTTCGCCTGATATTTCAGAGGAAATTGAGAAAAAACTACTGGAACACGAGATTTTTCAAATATTCTCGATACTGGCCGTTTGTACCATTGAAATGTAAGTAAAACCACTGGAACGCTTTATTTTTCCAAGATTCTTCATTTCGCCTGATATTTTAGAGGAAATTGAGAAAACACTGATGGAACACGAGATTTTTCAAATATTCTCGATACTGGCCGTTTGTACCATTGAAATGTAAGTAAAACCACTGGAACGCTTTATTTTTCCAAGATTCTTCATTTCGCCTGATATTTTAGAGGAAATTGAGAAAACACTGATGGAACACGAGATTTTCTAAATATTCTCGATACTGGCAGTTTGTACCATTGAAATGTGAGTAAAACCACTGGAATGCATATTTTTATCAAGATTCTTCATTTCGCCTGATATTTTAGAGGAAATTGAGAAAACACTGCTGGAACACGAGATTTTTCAACTATTCACGATACTGGCAGTTTTTACCATTGAAATGTGAGTAAAACCACTGGAACGCATTTTTTTATCAAGATTCTTCATTTCGCCTGATATTTTAGAGGAAATTGAGAAAACACTTCTGGAACACGAGATTTTTCGAATATTCTCGATACTGGCCGTTTGTACCATTGAAATGTGAGTAAAACCACTGCAACGCATTTTTTTATCAAGATTCTTCATTTCGCCTGATATTTTAGAGGAAATTGAGAAAACACTGCTGGAACACGAGATTTTCCAAATATTCTCGATACTGGCCGTTTGTACCATTGAAATGTAAGTAAAACCACTGGAACGCTTTATTTTTCCAAGATTCTTCATTTCGCATGATATTTTAGAGGAAATTGAGAAAACACTGCTGGAACACGAGATTTTTCAAATATTCTCGATACTGGCCGTTTGTACCATTGAAATGTAAGTAAAACCACTGTAACGCTTTATTTTTCCAAGATTCTTCATTTCGCCTGATATTTTAGAGGAAATTGAGAAAACACTGCTGGAACACGAGATTTTTCAAATATTCTCGATACTGGCCGTTTGTACCATTGAAATGTAAGTAAAACCACTGGAACGCTTTATTTTTCCAAGAATCTTCATTTCGCCTGATATTTTAGAGGAAATTGAGACAACACTGCTGGAACACGAGATTTTTCAAATATTCTCGATACTGGCCGTTTGTACCAATGAAATGTAAGTAAAACCACTGGAACGCTTTATTTTTATCAAGATTCTTCATTTCGCCTGATATTTTAGAGGAAATTGAGAAAACACTGATGGAACACGAGATTTTCAAATATTCACGATACTGGCAGTTTGTACCATTGAAATGTGAGTAAAACCACTGGAACGCATTTTTTAATCAAGATTCTTCATTTCGCCTGATATTTTAGAGGACATTGAGAAAACACTGCTGGAACACGAGATTTTTCAAATATTCTCGATACTGGCCGTTTGTACCATTGAAATGTAAGTAAAACCACTGGAACGCTTTATTTTTCCAAGATTCTTCATTTTGCCTGATATTTTAGAGGAAATTGAGAAAACACTGCTGAAACACGAGATTTTTCAAATATTCTCGATACTGGCCGTTTGTACCATTGAAATGTAAGTAAAACCACTGGAACGCTTTATTATTTCAAGATTCTTCATCTCGCCTGATATTTTAGAGGAAATTGAGAAAACACTGCTGGAACACGAGATTTTTCAAATATTCTCGATATTGGCCGTTTGTACCATTGAAATGTAAGTAAAACCACTGGAACGCCTTATATTTCCAAGATTCTTCATTTCGCCTGATATTTTAGAGGAAATTGAGAAAACACTGCTGGAACACGAGATTTTTCAAATATTCTCGATACTGGTAGTTTGTACCATTGAAATGTAAGTAAAACCACTGGAACGCTTTATTTTTCCAAGATTCTTCATTTCGCCTGATATTTTAGAGGAAATTGAGAAAACACTACTGGAACACGAGATTTTTCAAATATTCTCGATACTGGCCGTTTGTACCATTGAAATGTAAGTAAAACCACTGGAACGCTTTATTTTTCCAAGATTCTTCATTTCGCCTGATATTTTAGAGGAAATTGAGAAAACATTGATGGAACACGAGAGTTTTCAAATATTCACGATACTGGCAGTTTTTACCATTGAAATGTGAGTAAAACCACTGGAACGCATTTTTTTATCAAGATTCTTCATTTCGCCTGATATTTTAGAGGAAATTGAAAAAACACTTCTGGAACACGAGATTTTTCAAATATTCTCGATACTGGCCGTTTGTACCATTGAAATGTGAGTAAAACCACTGGAACGCATATTTTATCAAGATTCTTCATTTCGCCTGATATTTTAGAGGAAATTGAGAAAACACTGCTGGAACACGAGATTTTCCAAATATTCTCGATACTGGCCGTTTGTACCATTGAAATGTAAGTAAAACCACTGGAACGCTTTATTTTATCAAGATTCTTCATTTCGCCTGATATTTTAGAGGAAATTGAGAAAACACTGATGGAACACGATATTTTTCAAATATTCACGATACTGGCAGTTTGTACCATTGAAATGTGAGTAAAACCACTGGAACGCATTTTTTAATCAAGATTCTTCATTTCGCCTGATATTTTAGAGGAAATTGAGAAAACACTGCTGTAACACGAGATTTTTCAAATATTCTCGATACTGGCCGTTTGTACCATTGAAATGTAAGTAAAACCACTGGAACGCTTTATTTTTCCAAGATTCTTCATTTCGCCTGATATTTTGAAGGAAATTGAGAAAACACTGATGGAACACGAGATTTTTCAAATATTCACGATACTGGCAGTTTGTACCATTGAAATGTGAGTAAAACCACTGGAACGCTTTATTTTTCCAAGATTCTTCATTTCGCCTGATATTTCAGAGGAAATTGAGAAAAAACTACTGGAACAGGAGATTTTTCAAATATTCTCGATACTGGCCGTTTGTACCATTGAAATGTAAGTAAAACCACTGGAACGCTTTATTTTTCCAAGATTCTTCATTTCGCCTGATATTTTAGAGGAAATTGAGAAAACATTGATGGAACACGAGATTTTTCAAATATTCTCGATATTGGCCGTTTGTACCATTGAAATGTAAGTAAAACCACTGGAACGCCTTATTTTTCCAAGATTCTTCATTTCGCCTGATATTTTAGAGGAAATTGAGAAAACACTGCTGGAACACGAGATTTTTCAAATATTCTCGATACTGGCCGTTTGTACCATTGAAATGTAAGTAAAACCACTGGAACGCTTTATTTTTCCAAGATTCTTCATTTCGCCTGATATTTTAGAGGAAATTGAGAAAACCCTGATGGAACACGAGATTTTCCAAATATTCTCGATACTGGCAGTTTGTACCATTGAAATGTAAGTAAAACGACTGGAACGCATATTTTTATCAAAATTCTTCATTTCGCCTGATATTTTAGAGGAAATTGAGAAAACACTGCTGGAACACGAGATTTTTCAAATATTCTCGATACTGGCCGTTTGTACCATTGAAATGTAAGTAAATCCACTGGAACGCTTTATTTTTCCAAGATTCTTCATTTCGCCTGATATTTTAGAGGAAATTGAGAAAACACTGCTGGAACACGAGATTTTTCAAATATTCTCGATACTGGCCGTTTGTACCATTGAAATGTAAGTAAAACCACTGGAACGCTTTATTTTTCCAAGATTCTTCATTTCGCCTGATATTTTAGAGGAAATTGAGAAAACGCTGCTGGAACACGAGATTTTTCAAATATTCTCGATACTGGCCGTTTGTACCATTGAAATGTAAGTAAATCCACTGGAACGCTTTATTTTTCCAAGATTCTTAATTTCGCCTGATATTTTAGAGGAAATTCAGAAAACACTGATGGTACACGAGATTTTTCAAATATTCTCGACATTGGCCGTTTGTACCATTGAAATGTAAGTAAAACTACTGGAACGCTTTATTTTTCCAAGATTCTTCATTTCGCCTGATATTTTAGAGGAAATTGAGAAAACACTGCTGGAACACGAGATTTTTCAAATATTCTCGATACTGGCCGTTTGTACCATTGAAATGTAAGTAAAACCACTGGAACGAATTTTTTTATCAAGATTCTTCATTTCGCCTGATATTTTAGAGGAAATTGAGAAAACACTTCTGGAACACGAGATTTTTCAAATATTCACGATACTGGCAGTTTTTACCATTGAAATGTGAGTAAAACCACTGGAACGCATTTTTTTTATCAAGATTCTTCATTTCGCCTGATATTTTAGAGGAAATTGAGAAAACACTGCTGGAACACGAGATTTTTCAAATATTCTCGATACTGGCCGTTTGTACCATTGAAATGTGAGTAAAACCACTATAACGCATTGTTTTATCAAGATTCTTCATTTCGCCTGATATTTTAGAGGAAGTTGAAAAAACACTGCTGGAACACGAGATTTTTCAAATATTCACGATACTGGCAGTTTGTACCATTGAAATGTAAGTAAAACCACTGGAACGCATTTTTTTATCAAGATTCTTCATTTCGCCTGATATTTTAGAGGAAATTGAGAAAACACTTCTGGAACACGAGATTTTTCAAATATTCTCGATACTGGCCGTTTGTACCATTGAAATGTGAGTAAAACCACTGGAACGCATTTTTTTATCAAGATTCTTCATTTCGCCTGATATTTTAGAGGAAATTGAGAAAACACTGCTGGAACACGAGATTTTTCAAATATTCTCGATACTGGCCGTTTGTACCATTGAAATGTAAGTAAAACCACTGGAACGCTTTATTTTTCCAAGATTCTTCATTTCGCCTGATATTTTGAAGGAAATTGAGAAAACACTGATGGAACACGAGATTTTTCAAATATTCACGATACTGGCAGTTTGTACCATTGAAATGTGAGTAAAACCACTGGAACGCTTTATTTTTCCAAGATTCTTCATTTCGCCTGATATTTCAGAGGAAATTGAGAATCAACTACTGGAACAGGAGATTTTTCAAATATTCTCGATACTGGCCGTTTGTACCATTGAAATGTAAGTAAAACCACTGGAACGCTTTATTTTTCCAAGATTCTTCATTTCGCCTGATATTTTAGAGGAAATTGAGAAAACATTGATGGAACACGAGATTTTTCAAATATTCTCGATATTGGCCGTTTGTACCATTGAAATGTAAGTAAAACCACTGGAACGCCTTATTTTTCCAAGATTCTTCATTTCGCCTGATATTTTAGAGGAAATTGAGAAAACACTGCTGGAACACGAGATTTTTCAAATATTCTCGATACTGGCCGTTTGTACCATTGAAATGTAAGTAAAACCACTGGAACGCTTTATTTTTCCAAGATTCTTCATTTCGCCTGATATTTTAGAGGAAATTGAGAAAACACTGATGGAACACGAGATTTTCCAAATATTCTCGATACTGGCAGTTTGTACCATTGAAATGTAAGTAAAACGACTGGAACGCATATTTTTATCAAAATTCTTCATTTCGCCTGATATTTTAGAGGAAATTGAGAAAACACTGCTGGAACACGAGATTTTTCAAATATTCTCGATACTGGCCGTTTGTACCATTGAAATGTGAGTAAAACCACTGGAACGCATTTTTTTATCAAGATTCTTCATTTCGCCTGATATTTTACAGGAAATTGAGAAAACACTTCTGGAACACGAGATTTTTCAAATATTCTCGATACTGGCCGTTTGTACCATTGAAATGTGAGTAAAACCACTGGAACGCATTTTTTTATCAAGATTCTTCATTTCGCCTGATATTTTAGAGGAAATTGAGAAAACACTGCTGGAACACGAGATTTTTCAAATATTCTCGATACTGGCCGTTTGTACCATTGAAATGTAAGTAAAACCACTGGAACGCTTTATTTTTCCAAGATTCTTCATTTCGCCTGATATTTTGAAGGAAATTGAGAAAACACTGATGGAACACGAGATTTTTCAAATATTCTCGGTACTGGCCGTTTGTACCATTGAAATGTAAGTAAAACCACTGGAACGCTTTATTATTTCAAGATTCTTCATCTCGCCTGATATTTTAGAGGAAATTGAGAAAACACTGCTGGAACACGAGATTTTTCAAATATTCTCGATACTGGCCGTTTGTACCATTGAAATGTGAGTAAAACCACTGGAACGCATTTTTTTATCAAGATTCTTCATTTTGCCTGATATTTTAGAGGAAATTGAGAAAACACTGCTGGAACACGAGATTTTCCAAATATTCTCGATACTGGCCGTTTGTACCATTGAAATGTAAGTAAAACCACTGGAACGCTTTATTTTATCAAGATTCTTCATTTCGCCTGATATTTTAGAGGAAATTGAGAAAACACTGATGGAACACGAGATTTTTCAAATATTCTTGATACTGGCCGTTTGTACCATTGAAATGTAAGTAAAACCACTGGAACGCTTAATTTTTCCAAGATTCTTCATTTCGCCTGATATTTTAGAGGAAATTGAGAAAACACTGCTGGAACACGAGATTTTTCAAATATTCTCGATACTGGCCGTTTGTACCATTGAAATGTAAGTAAAACCACTGGAACGCTTTATTTTTCCAAGATTCTTCATTTCGCCTGATATTTTAGAGGAAATTGAGAAAACGCTGCTGGAACACGAGATTTTTCAAATATTCTCGATACTGGCCGTTTGTACCATTGAAATGTAAGTAAAACCACTGGAACGCTTTATTTTTCCAAGATTCTTCATTTCGCCTGATATATTAGAGGAAATTCAGAAAACACTGATGGAACACGAGATTTTTCAAATATTCTCGATACTGGCCGTTTGTACCATTGAAATGTAAGTAAAACCACTGGAACGCATTTTTTTATCAAGATTCTTCATTTCGCCTGATATTTTAGAGGAAATTGAGAAAACACTGCTGGAACACGAGATTTTCCAAATATTCTCGATACTGGCCGTTTGTACCATTGAAATGTAAGTAAAACCACTGGAACGCTTTATTTTTCCAAGATTCTTCATTTCGCCTGATATTTTAGAGAAAATTGAGAAAACTCTGCTGGAACACGAAATTTTTCATATATTCACGATACTGACAGTTTGTACCATTGAAATGTGTGTAAAACCACTGGAACGCATTTTTTTATCAAGAATCTTCATTTCGCCTGATATTTTAGAGGAAATTGAGAAAACACTTCTGGAACACGAGATTTTTCAAATATTCGCGATACTGGCCGTTTGTACCATTGAAATGTAAGTAAAACCACTGGAACGCTTTATTTTATCAAGATTCTTCATTTCGCCTGATATTTTAGAGGAAATTGAGACAACACTGATGGAACACGAGATTTTTCAAATATTCTCGATACTGGCCGTTTGTACCATTGAAATGTAAGTAAAACCACTGGAACGCTTTATTTTTCCAAGATTCTTCATTTCGCCTGATATTTTAGAGGAAATTGAGAAAACACTGATGGAACACGAGATTTTTCAAATATTCTCGATACTGGCCGTTTGTACCATTGAAATGTAAGTAAAACCACTGGAACGCTTTATTTTTCCAAGATTCTTCATTTCGCCTGATATTTTAGAGGAAATTGAGAAAACGCTGCTGGAACACGAGATTTTTCAAATATTCTCGATACTGGCCGTTTGTACCATTGAAATGTAAGTAAAACCACTGGAACGCTTTATTTTTCCAAGATTCTTCATTTCGCCTGATATTTTAGAGGAAATTGAGAAAACACTTCTGGAACACGAGATTTTTCAAATATTCTCGATACTGGCCGTTTGTACCATTGAAATGTGAGTAAAACCACTGGAACGCATTTTTTTATCAAGATTCTTCATTTCGCCTGATATTTTAGAGGAAATTGAGAAAACACTGCTGGAACACGAGATTTTTCAAATATTCTCGATACTGGCCGTTTGTACCATTGAAATGTAAGTAAAACCACTGGAACGCTTTATTTTTCCAAGATTCTTCATTTCGCCTGATATTTTAGAGGAAATTGAGAAAACACTGCTGGAACACGAGATTTTTCAAATATTATCGATACTGGCCGTTTGTACCATTGAAATGTAAGTAAAACCACTGGAACGCTTTATTTTTCCAAGATTCTTCATTTCGCCTGATATTTCAGAGGAAATTGAGAAAACACTGCTGGAACACGAGATTTTTCAAATATTCTCGGTACTGGCCGTTTGTTCCATTGAAATGTAAGTAAAACCACTGGAACGCTTTATTATTTCAAGATTCTTCATTTCGCCTGATATTTTAGAGGAAATTGAGAAAACGCTGCTGGAACACGAGAATTTTCAAATATTCTCGATACTGGCCGTTTGTACCATTGAAATGTAAGTAAAACCACTGGAACGCGTAATTTTTCCAAGATTCTTCATTTCGCCTGATATTTTAGAGGAAATTGAGAAAACACTGCTGGAACACGAGATTTTTCAAATATTCTCGATACTGGCCGTTTGTACCACTGAAATGTAAGTAAAACCACTGGAACGCTTTATTTTTCCAAGATTCTTCATTTCGCCTGATATTTTAGAGGAAATTGAGAAAACACTGCTGGAACACGAGATTTTTCAAATATTATCGATACTGGCCGTTTGTACCATTGAAATGTAAGTAAAACCACTGGAACGCTTTATTTTTCCAAGATTCTTCATTTCGCCTGATATTTCAGAGGAAATTGAGAAAACACTGCTGGAACACGAGATTTTTCAAATATTCTCGATACTGGCCGTTTGTACCATTGAAATGTAAGTAAAACCACTGGAACGCTTTATTTTTCCAAGATTCTTCATTTCGCCTGATATTTTAGAGGAAATTGAGAAAACGCTGCTGGAACACGAGAATTTTCAAATATTCTCGATACTGGCCGTTTGTACCATTGAAATGTAAGTAAAACCACTGGAACGCATTTTTTTATCAAGATTCTTCATTTCGCCTGATATTTTAGAGGAAATTGAGAAAACACTGCTGGAACACGAGATTTTTCAAATATTCTCGATACTGGCCGTTTGTACCATTGAAATGTAAGTAAAACCACTGGAACGCTTTATTTTTCCAAGATTCTTCATTTCGCCTGATATTTTAGAGGAAATTGAGAAAACACTGCTGGAACACGAGATTTTTCAAATATTCACGATACTGGCAGTTTTGTACCATTGAAATGTAAGTAAAACCACTGGAACGCATTTTTTTATCAAGATTCTTCATTTCGCCTGATATTTTAGAGGAAATTGAGAAAACACTTCTGGAACACGAGATTTTTCAAATATTCTCGATACTGGCCGTTTGTACCATTGAAATGTGAGTAAAACCACTGGAACGCATTTTTTTATCAAGATTCTTCATTTCGCCTGATATTTTAGAGGAAATTGAGAAAACACTGCTGGAACACGAGATTTTTCAAATATTCTCGATACTGGCCGTTTGTACCATTGAAATGTAAGTAAAACCACTGGAACGCTTTATTTTTCCAAGATTCTTCATTTCGCCTGATATTTTGAGGAAATTGAGAAAACGCTGCTGGAACACGAGATTTTTCAAATATTCTCGATACTGGCCGTTTGTACCATTGAAATGTAAGTAAAATCACTGGAACGCTTTATTTTTCCAAGATTCTTCATTTCGCCTGATATTTTAGAGGAAATTGAGAAAACACTGCTGGAACACGAGATTTTTCAAATATTCTCGATACTGGCCGTTTGTACCATTGAAATGTAAGTAAAACCACTGGAACGCTTTATTTTTCCAAGATTCTTCATTTCGCCTGATATTTTAGAGGAAATTGAGAAAACACTGATGGAAAACGAGATTTTTCAAATATTCTTGATACTGGCCGTTTGTACCATTGAAATGTAAGTAAAACCACTGGAACGCTTTATTTTTCCAAGATTCTTCATTTCGCCTGATATTTTAGAGGAAATTGAGAAAACACTGCTGGAACACGAGATTTTTCAAATATTCTCGATACTGGCCGTTTGTACCATTGAAATGTAAGTAAAACCACTGGAACGCTTTATTTTTCCAAGATTCTTCATTTCGCCTGATATTTTAGAGGAAATTGAGAAAACACTGATGGAACACGAGATTTTTCAAATATTCACGATACTGGCAGTTTTTACCATTGAAATGTGAGTAAAACCACTGGAACGCATTTTTTTATCAAGATTCTTCATTTCGCCTGATATTTTAGAGGAAATTGAGAAAACACTTCTGGAACACGAGATTTTTCAAATATTCTCGATACTGGCCGTTTGTACCATTGAAATGTAAGTAAAACCACTGGATCGCTTTTTTTTATCAAGATTCTTCATTTCGTCTGATATTTTAGAGGAAATTGAGAAAACACTGCTGGAACACGAGATTTTTCAAATATTCTCTATACTGGCCGTTTGTACCATTGAAATGTAAGTAAAACCACTGGAACGCTTTATTTTTCCAAGATTCTTCATTTCGCCTGATATTTTAGAGGAAATTGAGAAAACACTGCTGGAACACGAGATTTTTCAAATATTCTCGATACTGGCCGTTTGTACCATTGAAATGTAAGTAAAACCACTGAAACGCTTTATTTTTCCAAGATTCTTCATTGTCTGATATTTTAGACGAAATTGAGAAAACACTGATGGAACACGAGATTTTTCAAATATTTTCTATACTGGCGGTTTGTACCAGTGAAATGTAAGTAAAACCACTGGAACGCGTTATTTTTCCAAGATTCTTCAATTCGACTGATATTTCAGAGGAAATTGAGAAAAAACTGCTGGAAAACAAGATTTTTCAAATATATTAGAAATTGGCCGTTTGTACCAGTGAAATGTAAGTAAAACCACTGGAACGCGTAATTTTTCCAAGATTCTTCATTTCGACTGATATTTCAGAGGAAATTCAGAAAAAACTGCTGGAAAACGAGATTTTTCAAATATTTTCTATACTGGCGGTTTGTACCATTGAAATGTGAGTAAAACCACTGGAACGAATTTTTTTATCAAGATTCTTCATTTCGCCTGATATTTTAGAGGAAATTGAGAAAACACTTCTGGAACACGAGATTTTTCAAATATTCACGATACTGGCAGTTTTTACCATTGAAATGTGAGTAAAACCACTGGAACGCATTTTTTTATCAAGATTCTTCATTTCGCCTGATATTTTAGAGGAAATTGAGAAAACACTGCTGGAACACGAGATTTTTCAAATATTTTCGATACTGGCCGTTTGTACCATTGAAATGTAAGTAAAACTACTGGAACGCTTTATTTTTCCAAGATTCTTCATTTCGCCTGATATTTTAGAGGAAATTGAGAAAACACTGCTGGAACACGAGATTTTTCAAATATTCTCGATACTGGCCGTTTGTACCATTGAAATGTAAGTAAAACCACTGGAACGCTTTATTTTTCCAAGATTCTTCATTTCGCCTGATATTTTAGAGGAAATTGAGAAAACACTGCTGGAACACGAGATTTTTCAAATATTCTCGATACTGGCCGTTTGTACCATTGAAATGTAAGTAAAACCACTGGAACGCTTTATTTTTCCAAGATTCTTCATTTCGCCTGATATTTTAGAGGAAATTGAGAAAACACTGATGGAACACGAGATTTTTCAAATATTCTTGATACTGGCCGTTTGTACCAGTGAAATGTGAGTAAAACCACTGGAACGCATTTTTTTATCAAGATTCTTCATTTCGCCTGATATTTTAGAGGAAATTGAGAAAACACTGCTGGAACACGAGATTTTTCAAATATTCTCGATACTGGCCGTTTGTACCATTGAAATGTGAGTAAAACCACTATAACGCATTGTTTTATCAAGATTCTTCATTTCGCCTGATATTTTAGAGGAAGTTGAGAAAACACTGCTGGAACACGAGATTTTTCAAATATTCACGATACTGGCAGTTTGTACCATTGAAATGTGAGTAAAACCACTGGAACGAATTTTTTTATCAAGATTCTTCATTTCGCCTGATATTTTAGAGGAAATTGAGAAAACACTTCTGGAACACGAGATTTTTCAAATATTCACGATACTGGCAGTTTTTACCATTGAAATGTGAGTAAAACCACTGGAACGCATTTTTTTATCAAGATTCTTCATTTCGCCTGATATTTTAGAGGAAATTGAGAAAACACTGCTGGAACACGAGATTTTTCAAATATTCTCGATACTGGCCGTTTGTACCATTGAAATGTGAGTAAAACCACTATAACGCATTGTTTTATCAAGATTCTTCATTTCGCCTGATATTTTAGAGGAAGTTGAGAAAACACTGCTGGAACACGAGATTTTTCAAATATTCACGATACTGGCAGTTTTTACCATTGAAATGTGAGTAAAACCACTGGAACGCATTTTTTTATCAAGATTCTTCATTTCGCCTGATATTTTAGAGGAAATTGAGAAAACACTGCTGGAACACGAGATTTTTCAAATATTCTCGATACTGGCCGTTTGTACCATTGAAATGTGAGTAAAACCACTATAACGCATTGTTTTATCAAGATTCTTCATTTCGCCTGATATTTTAGAGGAAGTTGAGAAAACACTGATGGAACACGAGATTTTTCAAATATTTTCTATACTGGCGGTTTGTACCAGTGAAATGTAAGTAAAACCACTGGAACGCGTTATTTTTCCAAGATTCTTCAATTCGACTGATATTTCAGAGGAAATTGAGAAAAAACTGCTGGAAAACAAGATTTTTCAAATATATTAGAAATTGGCCGTTTGTACCAGTGAAATGTAAGTAAAACCACTGGAACGCGTAATTTTTCCAAGATTCTTCATTTCGACTGATATTTCAGAGGAAATTCAGAAAAAACTGCTGGAAAACGAGATTTTTCAAATATTTTCTATACTGGCGGTTTGTACCATTGAAATGTGAGTAAAACCACTGGAACGAATTTTTTTATCAAGATTCTTCATTTCGCCTGATATTTTAGAGGAAATTGAGAAAACACTTCTGGAACACGAGATTTTTCAAATATTCACGATACTGGCAGTTTTTACCATTGAAATGTGAGTAAAACCACTGGAACGCATTTTTTTATCAAGATTCTTCATTTCGCCTGATATTTTAGAGGAAATTGAGAAAACACTGCTGGAACACGAGATTTTTCAATATTTTCGATACTGGCCGTTTGTACCATTGAAATGTAAGTAAAACTACTGGAACGCTTTATTTTTCCAAGATTCTTCATTTCGCCTGATATTTTAGAGGAAATTGAGAAAACACTGCTGGAACACGAGATTTTTCAAATATTCTCGATACTGGCCGTTTGTACCATTGAAATGTAAGTAAAACCACTGGAACGCTTTATTTTTCCAAGATTCTTCATTTCGCCTGATATTTTAGAGGAAATTGAGAAAACACTGCTGGAACACGAGATTTTTCAAATATTCTCGATACTGGCCGTTTGTACCATTGAAATGTAAGTAAAACCACTGGAACGCTTTATTTTTCCAAGATTCTTCATTTCGCCTGATATTTTAGAGGAAATTGAGAAAACACTGATGGAACACGAGATTTTTCAAATATTCTTGATACTGGCCGTTTGTACCAGTGAAATGTGAGTAAAACCACTGGAACGCATTTTTTTATCAAGATTCTTCATTTCGCCTGATATTTTAGAGGAAATTGAGAAAACACTGCTGGAACACGAGATTTTTCAAATATTCTCGATACTGGCCGTTTGTACCATTGAAATGTGAGTAAAACCACTATAACGCATTGTTTTATCAAGATTCTTCATTTCGCCTGATATTTTAGAGGAAGTTGAGAAAACACTGCTGGAACACGAGATTTTTCAAATATTCACGATACTGGCAGTTTGTACCATTGAAATGTGAGTAAAACCACTGGAACGAATTTTTTTATCAAGATTCTTCATTTCGCCTGATATTTTAGAGGAAATTGAGAAAACACTTCTGGAACACGAGATTTTTCAAATATTCACGATACTGGCAGTTTTTACCATTGAAATGTGAGTAAAACCACTGGAACGCATTTTTTTATCAAGATTCTTCATTTCGCCTGATATTTTAGAGGAAATTGAGAAAACACTGCTGGAACACTAGATTTTTCAAATATTCTCGATACTGGCCGTTTGTACCATTGAAATGTGAGTAAAACCACTATAACGCATTGTTTTATCAAGATTCTTCATTTCGCCTGATATTTTAGAGGAAGTTGAGAAAACACTGCTGGAACACGAGATTTTTCAAATATTCACGATACTGGCAGTTTTTACCATTGAAATGTGAGTAAAACCACTGGAACGCATTTTTTTATCAAGATTCTTCATTTCGCCTGATATTTTAGAGGAAATTGAGAAAACACTGCTGGAACACGAGATTTTTCAAATATTTCCGATACTGGCCGTTTGTACCATTGAAATGTAAGTAAAACTACTGGAACGCTTTATTTTTCCAAGATTCTTCATTTCGCCTGATATTTTAGAGGAAATTGAGAAAACACTGCTGGAACACGAGATTTTTCAAATATTCTTTATACTGGCCGTTTGTACCATTGAAATGTAAGTAAAACCACTGGAACGCTTTATTTTTCCAAGATTCTTCATTTCGCCTGATATTTTAGAGGAAATTGAGAAAACACTTCTGGAACACGAGATTTTTCAAATATTCACGATACTGGCAGTTTTTACCATTGAAATGTGAGTAAAACCACTGGAACGCTTTATTATTTCAAGATTCTTCATCTCGCCTGATATTTTAGAGGAAATTGAGAAAACACTGCTGGAACACGAGATTTTTCAAATATTCTCGATACTGGCCGTTTGTACCATTGAAATGTGAGTAAAACCACTGGAACGCATTTTTTTATCAAGATTCTTCATTTCGCCTGATATTTTAGAGGAAATTGAGAAAACATTGCTGGAACACGAGATTTTCCAAATATTCTCGATACTGGCCGTTTGTACCATTGAAATGTAAGTAAAACCACTGGAACGCTTTATTTTATCAAGATTCTTCATTTCGCCTGATATTTTAGAGGAAATTGAGAAAACACTGATGGAACACGAGATTTTTCAAATATTCTTGATACTGGCCGTTTGTACCATTGAAATGTAAGTAAAACCACTGGAACGCTTAATTTTTCCAAGATTCTTCATTTCGCCTGATATTTTAGAGGAAATTGAGAAAACACTGCTGGAACACGAGATTTTTCAAATATTCTCGATACTGGCCGTTTGTACCATTGAAATGTAAGTAAAACCACTGGAACGCTTTATTTTTCCAAGATTCTTCATTTCGCCTGATATTTTAGAGGAAATTGAGAAAACGCTGCTGGAACACGAGATTTTCCAAATATTCTCGATACTGGCCGTTTGTACCATTGAAATGTAAGTAAAACCACTGGAACGCTTTATTTTTCCAAGATTCTTCATTTCGCCTGATATTTTAGAGGAAATTGAGAAAACACTGCTGGAACACGAAATTTTTCAAATATTCACGATACTGGCAGTTTGTACCATTGAAATGTGTGTAAAACCACTGGAACGCATTTTTTTATCAAGAATCTTCATTTCGCCTGACATTTTAGAGGAAATTGAGAAAACACTGCTGGAACACGAGATTTTTCAAATATTCTCGATACTGGCCGTTTGTACCATTGAAATGTAAGTAAAACCACTGGAACGCTTTATTTTATCAAGATTCTTCATTTCGCCTGATATTTTAGAGGAAATTGAGACAACACTGATGGAACACGAGATTTTTCAAATATTCTTGATACTGGCCGTTTGTACCATTGAAATGTAAGTAAAACCACTGGAACGCTTTATTTTTCCAAGATTCTTCATTTCGCCTGATATTTTAGAGGAAATTGAGAAAACACTGCTGGAACACGAGATTTTTCAAATATTCTCGATACTGGCCGTTTGTACCATTGAAATGTAAGTAAAACCACTGGAACGCTTTATTTTTCCAAGATTCTTCATTTCGCCTGATATTTTAGAGGAAATTGAGAAAACACTGCTGGAACACGAAATTTTTCAAATATTCACGATACTGGCAGTTTGTACCATTGAAATGTGTGTAAAACCACTGGAACGCATTTTTTTATCAAGAATCTTCATTTCGCCTGATATTTTAGAGGAAATTGAGAAAACACTGCTGGAACACGAGATTTTTCAAATATTCTCGATACTGGCCGTTTGTACCATTGAAATGTAAGTAAAACCACTGGAACGCTTTATTTTATCAAGATTCTTCATTTCGCCTGATATTTTAGAGGAATTGAGACAACACTGATGGAACACGAGATTTTTCAAATATTCTTGATACTGGCCGTTTGTACCATTGAAATGTAAGTAAAACCACTGGAACGCTTTATTTTTCCAAGATTCTTCATTTCGCCTGATATTTTAGAGGAAATTGAGAAAACACTGCTGGAACACGAGATTTTTCAAATATTCTCGATACTGGCCGTTTGTACCAGTGAAATGTGAGTAAAACCACTGGAACGCATTTTTTTATCAAGATTCTTCATTTCGCCTGATATTTTAGAGGAAATTGAGAAAACACTGCTGGAACACGAGATTTTTCAAATATTCTCGATACTGGCCGTTTGTACCATTGAAATGTGAGTAAAACCACTATAACGCATTGTTTTATCAAGATTCTTCATTTCGCCTGATATTTTAGAGGAAGTTAAGAAAACACTGCTGGAACACGAGATTTTTCAAATATTCACGATACTGGCAGTTTGTACCATTGAAATGTGAGTAAAACCACTGGAACGAATTTTTTTATCAAGATTCTTCATTTCGCCTGATATTTTAGAGGAAATTGAGAAAACACTTCTGGAACACGATATTTTTCAAATATTCACGATACTGGCAGTTTTTACCATTGAAATGTGAGTAAAACCACTGGAACGCATTTTTTTATCAAGATTCTTCATTTCGCCTGATATTTTAGAGGAAATTGAGAAAACACTGCTGGAACACGAGATTTTTCAAATATTCTCGATACTGGCCGTTTGTACCATTGAAATGTGAGTAAAACCACTATAACGCATTGTTTTATCAAGATTCTTCATTTCGCCTGATATTTTAGAGGAAGTTGAGAAAACACTGCTGGAACACGAGATTTTTCAAATATTCACGATACTGGCAGTTTTTACCATTGAAATGTGAGTAAAACCACTGGAACGCATTTTTTTATCAAGATTCTTCATTTCGCCTGATATTTTAGAGGAAATTGAGAAAACACTGCTGGAACACGAGATTTTTCAAATATTTCCGATACTGGCCGTTTGTACCATTGAAATGTAAGTAAAACTACTGGAACGCTTTATTTTTCTAAGATTCTTCATTTCGCCTGATATTTTAGAGGAAATTGAGAAAACACTTCTGGAACACGAGATTTTTCAAATATTCACGATACTGGCAGTTTTTACCATTGAAATGTGAGTAAAACCACTGGAACGCATTTTTTTATCAAGATTCTTCATTTCGCCTGATATTTTAGAGGAAATTGAGAAAACACTGCTGGAACACGAGATTTTTCAAATATTCTCGATACTGGCCGTTTGTACCATTGAAATGTGAGTAAAACCACTATAACGCATTTTTTTATCAAGATTCTTCATTTCGCCTGATATTTTAGAGGAAATTGAGAAAACACTTCTGGAACACGAGATTTTTCAAATATTCACGATACTGGCAGTTTTTACCATTGAAATGTGAGTAAAACCACTGGAACGCATTTTTTTATCAAGATTCTTCATTTCGCCTGATATTTTAGAGGAAATTGAGAAAACACTGCTGGAACACGAGATTTTTCAAATATTCGCGATACTGGCCGTTTGTACCATTGAAATGTAAGTAAAACCACTGGAACGCTTTATTTTATCAAGATTCTTCATTTCGCCTGATATTTTAGAGGAAATTGAGACAACACTGATGGAACACGAGATTTTTCAAATATTCTTGATACTGGCCGTTTGTACCATTGAAATGTAAGTAAAACCACTGGAACGCTTAATTTTTCCAAGATTCTTCATTTCGCCTGATATTTTAGAGGAAATTGAGAAAACACTGCTGGAACACGAGATTTTTCAAATATTCTCGATACTGGCCGTTTGTACCATTGAAATGTGAGTAAAACCACTGGAACGCATTTTTTTATCAAGATTCTTCATTTCGCCTGATATTTTAGAGGAAATTGAGAAAACACTTCTGGAACACGAGATTTTTCAAATATTCACGATACTGGCAGTTTTTACCATTGAAATGTGAGTAAAACCACTGGAACGCATTTTTTTATCAAGATTCTTCATTTCGCCTGATATTTTAGAGGAAATTGAGAAAACACTGCTGGAACACGAGATTTTTCAAATATTCGCGATACTGGCCGTTTGTACCATTGAAATGTAAGTAAAACCACTGGAACGCTTTATTTTATCAAGATTCTTCATTTCGCCTGATATTTTAGAGGAAATTGAGACAACACTGATGGAACACGAGATTTTTCAAATATTCTTGATACTGGCCGTTTGTACCATTGAAATGTAAGTAAAACCACTGGAACGCTTTATTTTTCCAAGATTCTTCATTTCGCCTGATATTTTAGAGGAAATTGAGAAAACACTGATGGAACACGAGATTTTTCAAATATTCTCGATACTGGCCGTTTGTACCATTGAAATGTAAGTAAAACCACTGGAACGCTTTATTTTTCCAAGATTCTTCATTTCGCCTGATATTTTAGAGAAAATTGAGAAAACGCTGCTGGAACACGAGATTTTTCAAATATTCTCGATACTGGCCGTTTGTACCATTGAAATGTGAGTAAAACCACTGGAACGCATTTTTTTATCAAGATTCTTCATTTCGCCTGATATTTTAGAGGAAATTGAGAAAACACTGCTGGAACACGAGATTTTTCAAATATTCTTGATACTGGCCGTTTGTACCATTGAAATGTAAGTAAAACCACTGGAACGCTTTATTTTTCCAAGATTCTTCATTTCGCCTGATATTTTAGAGGAAATTGAGAAAACACTGCTGGAACACGAAATTTTTCAAATATCACGATACTGGCAGTTTGTACCATTGAAATGTGTTGAAAACCACTGGAACGCTTTATTTTTCCAAGAATCTTCATTTCGCCTGATATTTTAGAGGAAATTGAGAAAACACTGCTGGAACACGAGATTTTTCAAATATTCGCGATACTGGCCGTTTGTACCATTGAAATGTAAGTAAAACCACTGGAACGCTTAATTTTTCCAAGATTCTTCATTTCGCCTGATATTTTAGAGGAAATTGAGAAAACACTGCTGGAACACGAGATTTTTCAAATATTCTCGATACTGGCCGTTTGTACCATTGAAATGTAAGTAAAACCACTGGAACGCTTTATTTTTCCAAGATTCTTCATTTCGCCTGATATTTTAGAGGAAATTGAGAAAACGCTGCTGGAACACGAGATTTTCCAAATATTCTCGATACTGGCCGTTTGTACCATTGAAATGTAAGTAAAACCACTGGAACGCTTTATTTTTCCAAGATTCTTCATTTCGCCTGATATTTTAGAGGAAATTGAGAAAACACTGCTGGAACACGAAATTTTTCAAATATTCACGATACTGGCAGTTTGTACCATTGAAATGTGTGTAAAACCACTGGAACGCATTTTTTTATCAAGAATCTTCATTTCGCCTGACATTTTAGAGGAAATTGAGAAAACACTGCTGGAACACGAGATTTTTCAAATATTCTCGATACTGGCCGTTTGTACCATTGAAATGTAAGTAAAACCACTGGAACGCTTTATTTTATCAAGATTCTTCATTTCGCCTGATATTTTAGAGGAAATTGAGACAACACTGATGGAACACGAGATTTTTCAAATATTCTTGATACTGGCCGTTTGTACCATTGAAATGTAAGTAAAACCACTGGAACGCTTTATTTTTCCAAGATTCTTCATTTCGCCTGATATTTTAGAGGAAATTGAGAAAACACTGCTGGAACACGAGATTTTTCAAATATTCTCGATACTGGCCGTTTGTACCATTGAAATGTAAGTAAAACCACTGGAACGCTTTATTTTTCCAAGATTCTTCATTTCGCCTGATATTTTAGAGGAAATTGAGAAAACACTGCTGGAACACGAAATTTTTCAAATATTCACGATACTGGCAGTTTGTACCATTGAAATGTGTGTAAAACCACTGGAACGCATTTTTTTATCAAGAATCTTCATTTCGCCTGATATTTTAGAGGAAATTGAGAAAACACTGCTGGAACACGAGATTTTTCAAATATTCTCGATACTGGCCGTTTGTACCATTGAAATGTAAGTAAAACCACTGGAACGCTTTATTTTATCAAGATTCTTCATTTCGCCTGATATTTTAGAGGAAATTGAGAAAACACTGCTGGAACACGAGATTTTTCAAATATTCGCGATACTGGCCGTTTGTACCATTGAAATGTAAGTAAAACCACTGGAACGCTTTATTTTATCAAGATTCTTCATTTCGCCTGATATTTTAGAGGAAATTGAGACAACACTGATGGAACACGAGATTTTTCAAATATTCTTGATACTGGCCGTTTGTACCATTGAAATGTAAGTAAAACCACTGGAACGCTTTATTTTTCCAAGATTCTTCATTTCGCCTGATATTTTAGAGGAAATTGAGAAAACACTGATGGAACACGAGATTTTTCAAATATTCTCGATACTGGCCGTTTGTACCATTGAAATGTAAGTAAAACCACTGGAACGCTTTATTTTTCCAAGATTCTTCATTTCGCCTGATATTTTAGAGGAAATTGAGAAAACACTTCTGGAACACGAGATTTTTCAAATATTCACGATACTGGCAGTTTTTACCATTGAAATGTGAGTAAAACCACTGGAACGCATTTTTTTATCAAGATTCTTCATTTCGCCTGATATTTTAGAGGAAATTGAGAAAACACTGCTGGAACACGAGATTTTTCAAATATTCTCGATACTGGCCGTTTGTACCATTGAAATGTGAGTAAAACCACTATAACGCATTGTTTTATCAAGATTCTTCATTTCGCCTGATATTTTAGAGGAAGTTGAGAAAACACTGCTGGAACACGAGATTTTTTCAAATATTCAATACAGAATTACTGGCAGTTTTTTACATTGAAATGTGAGTAAAACCACTGGAACGCATTTTTTTATCAAGATTCTTCATTTCGCCTGATATTTTAGAGGAAATTGAGAAAACACTGCTGGAACACGAGATTTTTCAAATATTTCCGATACTGGCCGTTTGTACCATTGAAATGTAAGTAAAACTACTGGAACGCTTTATTTTTCCAAGATTCTTCATTTCGCCTGATATTTTAGAGGAAATTGAGAAAACACTGCTGGAACACGAGATTTTTCAAATATTCTTTATACTGGCCGTTTGTACCATTGAAATGTAAGTAAAACCACTGGAACGCTTTATTTTTCCAAGATTCTTCATTTCGCCTGATATTTTAGAGGAAATTGAGAAAACACTTCTGGAACACGAGATTTTTCAAATATTCACGATACTGGCAGTTTTTACCATTGAAATGTGAGTAAAACCACTGGAACGCTTTATTATTTCAAGATTCTTCATCTCGCCTGATATTTTAGAGGAAATTGAGAAAACACTGCTGGAACACGAGATTTTTCAAATATTCTCGATACTGGCCGTTTGTACCATTGAAATGTGAGTAAAACCACTGGAACGCATTTTTTTATCAAGATTCTTCATTTCGCCTGATATTTTAGAGGAAATTGAGAAAACATTGCTGGAACACGAGATTTTCCAAATATTCTCGATACTGGCCGTTTGTACCATTGAAATGTAAGTAAAACCACTGGAACGCTTTATTTTATCAAGATTCTTCATTTCGCCTGATATTTTAGAGGAAATTGAGAAAACACTGATGGAACACGAGATTTTTCAAATATTCTTGATACTGGCCGTTTGTACCATTGAAATGTAAGTAAAACCACTGGAACGCTTAATTTTTCCAAGATTCTTCATTTCGCCTGATATTTTAGAGGAAATTGAGAAAACACTGCTGGAACACGAGATTTTTCAAATATTCTCGATACTGGCCGTTTGTACCATTGAAATGTAAGTAAAACCACTGGAACGCTTTATTTTTCCAAGATTCTTCATTTCGCCTGATATTTTAGAGGAAATTGAGAAAACGCTGCTGGAACACGAGATTTTCCAAATATTCTCGATACTGGCCGTTTGTACCATTGAAATGTAAGTAAAACCACTGGAACGCTTTATTTTTCCAAGATTCTTCATTTCGCCTGATATTTTAGAGGAAATTGAGAAAACACTGCTGGAACACGAAATTTTTCAAATATTCACGATACTGGCAGTTTGTACCATTGAAATGTGTGTAAAACCACTGGAACGCATTTTTTTATCAAGAATCTTCATTTCGCCTGACATTTTAGAGGAAATTGAGAAAACACTGCTGAGATTTTTCAAATATTCTCGATACTGGCCGTTTGTACCATTGAAATGTAAGTAAAACCACTGGAACGCTTTATTTTATCAAGATTCTTCATTTCGCCTGATATTTTAGAGGAAATTGAGACAACACTGATGGAACACGAGATTTTTCAAATATTCTTGATACTGGCCGTTTGTACCATTGAAATGTAAGTAAAACCACTGGAACGCTTTATTTTTCCAAGATTCTTCATTTCGCCTGATATTTTAGAGGAAATTGAGAAAACACTGCTGGAACACGAGATTTTTCAAATATTCTCGATACTGGCCGTTTGTACCATTGAAATGTAAGTAAAACCACTGGAACGCTTTATTTTTCCAAGATTCTTCATTTCGCCTGATATTTTAGAGGAAATTGAGAAAACACTGCTGGAACACGAAATTTTTCAAATATTCACGATACTGGCAGTTTGTACCATTGAAATGTGTGTAAAACCACTGGAACGCATTTTTTTATCAAGAATCTTCATTTCGCCTGATATTTTAGAGGAAATTGAGAAAACACTGCTGGAACACGAGATTTTTCAAATATTCTCGATACTGGCCGTTTGTACCATTGAAATGTAAGTAAAACCACTGGAACGCTTTATTTTATCAAGATTCTTCATTTCGCCTGATATTTTAGAGGAAATTGAGACAACACTGATGGAACACGAGATTTTTCAAATATTCTTGATACTGGCCGTTTGTACCATTGAAATGTAAGTAAAACCACTGGAACGCTTTATTTTTCCAAGATTCTTCATTTCGCCTGATATTTTAGAGGAAATTGAGAAAACACTGCTGGAACACGAGATTTTTCAAATATTCTCGATACTGGCCGTTTGTACCAGTGAAATGTGAGTAAAACCACTGGAACGCATTTTTTTATCAAGATTCTTCATTTCGCCTGATATTTTAGAGGAAATTGAGAAAACACTGCTGGAACACGAGATTTTTCAAATATTCTCGATACTGGCCGTTTGTACCATTGAAATGTGAGTAAAACCACTATAACGCATTGTTTTATCAAGATTCTTCATTTCGCCTGATATTTTAGAGGAAGTTAAGAAAACACTGCTGGAACACGAGATTTTTCAAATATTCACGATACTGGCAGTTTGTACCATTGAAATGTGAGTAAAACCACTGGAACGAATTTTTTTATCAAGATTCTTCATTTCGCCTGATATTTTAGAGGAAATTGAGAAAACACTTCTGGAACACGATATTTTTCAAATATTCACGATACTGGCAGTTTTTACCATTGAAATGTGAGTAAAACCACTGGAACGCATTTTTTTATCAAGATTCTTCATTTCGCCTGATATTTTAGAGGAAATTGAGAAAACACTGCTGGAACACGAGATTTTTCAAATATTCTCGATACTGGCCGTTTGTACCATTGAAATGTGAGTAAAACCACTATAACGCATTGTTTTATCAAGATTCTTCATTTCGCCTGATATTTTAGAGGAAGTTGAGAAAACACTGCTGGAACACGAGATTTTTCAAATATTCACGATACTGGCAGTTTTTACCATTGAAATGTGAGTAAAACCACTGGAACGCATTTTTTTATCAAGATTCTTCATTTCGCCTGATATTTTAGAGGAAATTGAGAAAACACTGCTGGAACACGAGATTTTTCAAATATTTCCGATACTGGCCGTTTGTACCATTGAAATGTAAGTAAAACTACTGGAACGCTTTATTTTTCTAAGATTCTTCATTTCGCCTGATATTTTAGAGGAAATTGAGAAAACACTTCTGGAACACGAGATTTTTCAAATATTCACGATACTGGCAGTTTTTACCATTGAAATGTGAGTAAAACCACTGGAACGCATTTTTTTATCAAGATTCTTCATTTCGCCTGATATTTTAGAGGAAATTGAGAAAACACTGCTGGAACACGAGATTTTTCAAATATTCTCGATACTGGCCGTTTGTACCATTGAAATGTGAGTAAAACCACTATAACGCATTTTTTTATCAAGATTCTTCATTTCGCCTGATATTTTAGAGGAAATTGAGAAAACACTTCTGGAACACGAGATTTTTCAAATATTCACGATACTGGCAGTTTTTACCATTGAAATGTGAGTAAAACCACTGGAACGCATTTTTTTATCAAGATTCTTCATTTCGCCTGATATTTTAGAGGAAATTGAGAAAACACTGCTGGAACACGAGATTTTTCAAATATTCGCGATACTGGCCGTTTGTACCATTGAAATGTAAGTAAAACCACTGGAACGCTTTATTTTATCAAGATTCTTCATTTCGCCTGATATTTTAGAGGAAATTGAGACAACACTGATGGAACACGAGATTTTTCAAATATTCTTGATACTGGCCGTTTGTACCATTGAAATGTAAGTAAAACCACTGGAACGCTTAATTTTTCCAAGATTCTTCATTTCGCCTGATATTTTAGAGGAAATTGAGAAAACACTGCTGGAACACGAGATTTTTCAAATATTCTCGATACTGGCCGTTTGTACCATTGAAATGTGAGTAAAACCACTGGAACGCATTTTTTTATCAAGATTCTTCATTTCGCCTGATATTTTAGAGGAAATTGAGAAAACACTTCTGGAACACGAGATTTTTCAAATATTCACGATACTGGCAGTTTTTACCATTGAAATGTGAGTAAAACCACTGGAACGCATTTTTTTATCAAGATTCTTCATTTCGCCTGATATTTTAGAGGAAATTGAGAAAACACTGCTGGAACACGAGATTTTTCAAATATTCGCGATACTGGCCGTTTGTACCATTGAAATGTAAGTAAAACCACTGGAACGCTTTATTTTATCAAGATTCTTCATTTCGCCTGATATTTTAGAGGAAATTGAGACAACACTGATGGAACACGAGATTTTTCAAATATTCTTGATACTGGCCGTTTGTACCATTGAAATGTAAGTAAAACCACTGGAACGCTTTATTTTTCCAAGATTCTTCATTTCGCCTGATATTTTAGAGGAAATTGAGAAAACACTGATGGAACACGAGATTTTTCAAATATTCTCGATACTGGCCGTTTGTACCATTGAAATGTAAGTAAAACCACTGGAACGCTTTATTTTTCCAAGATTCTTCATTTCGCCTGATATTTTAGAGAAAATTGAGAAAACGCTGCTGGAACACGAGATTTTTCAAATATTCTCGATACTGGCCGTTTGTACCATTGAAATGTGAGTAAAACCACTGGAACGCATTTTTTTATCAAGATTCTTCATTTCGCCTGATATTTTAGAGGAAATTGAGAAAACACTGCTGGAACACGAGATTTTTCAAATATTCTTGATACTGGCCGTTTGTACCATTGAAATGTAAGTAAAACCACTGGAACGCTTTATTTTTCCAAGATTCTTCATTTCGCCTGATATTTTAGAGGAAATTGAGAAAACACTGCTGGAACACGAAATTTTTCAAATATCACGATACTGGCAGTTTGTACCATTGAAATGTGTTGAAAACCACTGGAACGCTTTATTTTTCCAAGAATCTTCATTTCGCCTGATATTTTAGAGGAAATTGAGAAAACACTGCTGGAACACGAGATTTTTCAAATATTCTCGATACTGGCCGTTTGTACCATTGAAATGTAAGTAAAACCACTGGAACGCTTTATTTTTCCAAGATTCTTCATTTCGCCTGATATTTTAGAGGAAATTGAGAAAACACTGCTGGAACACGAGATTTTTCAAATATTATCGATACTGGCCGTTTGTACCATTGAAATGTAAGTAAAACCACTGGAACGCTTTATTTTTCCAAGATTCTTCATTTCGCCTGATATTTCAGAGGAAATTGAGAAAACACTGCTGGAACACGAGATTTTTCAAATATTCTCGGTACTGGCCGTTTGTTCCATTGAAATGTAAGTAAAACCACTGGAACGCTTTATTATTTCAAGATTCTTCATTTCGCCTGATATTTTAGAGGAAATTGAGAAAACACTGCTGGAACACGAGATTTTTCAAATATTCTCGATACTGGCCGTTTGTACCATTGAAATGTAAGTAAAACCACTGGAACGCTTTATTTTTCCAAGATTCTTCATTTCGCCTGATATTTTAGAGGAAATTGAGAAAACGCTGCTGGAACACGAGATTTTTCAAATATTCTCGATACTGGCCGTTTGTACCATTGAAATGTAAGTAAAACCACTGGAACGCTTTATTTTTCCAAGATTCTTCATTTCGCCTGATATTTTAGAGGAAATTGAGAAAACACTGCTGGAACACGAGATTTTTGAAATATTCTCTATACTGGCCGTTTGTACCACTGAAATGTAAGTAAAACCACTGGAACGCTTTATTTTTCCAAGATTCTTCATTTCGCCTGATATTTTAGAGGAAATTGAGAAAACACTGATGGAACACGAGATTTTTCAAATATTCTTGATACTGGCCGTTTGTACCATTGAAATGTAAGTAAAACCACTGGAACGCTTTATTTTTCCAAGATTCTTCATTTCGCCTGATATTTTAGAGGAAATTGAGAAAACACTGCTGGAACACGAGATTTTTCAAATATTCTCGATACTGGCCGTTTGTACCATTGAAATGTAAGTAAAACCACTGGAACGCTTTATTTTTCCAAGATTCTTCATTTCGCCTGATATTTTAGAGGAAATTGAGAAAACACTGCTGGAACACGAGATTTTTCAAATATTCTCGATACTGGCAGTTTTTACCATTGAAATGTGAGTAAAACCACTGGAACGCTTTATTTTTCCAAGATTCTTCATTTCGCCTGATATTTTAGAGGAAATTGAGAAAACACTGCTGGAACACGAAATTTTTCAAATATTCACGATACTGGCAGTTTGTACCATTGAAATGTGTGTAAAACCACTGGAACGCATTTTTTTATCAAGAATCTTCATTTCGCCTGATATTTTAGAGGAAATTGAGAAAACACTGCTGGAACACGAGATTTTTCAAATATTCTCGATACTGGCCGTTTGTACCATTGAAATGTAAGTAAAACCACTGGAACGCTTTATTTTATCAAGATTCTTCATTTCGCCTGATATTTTAGAGGAAATTGAGACAACACTGATGGAACACGAGATTTTTCAAATATTCTTGATACTGGCCGTTTGTACCATTGAAATGTAAGTAAAACCACTGGAACGCTTTATTTTTCCAAGATTCTTCATTTCGCCTGATATTTTAGAGGAAATTGAGAAAACACTGCTGGAACACGAGATTTTTCAAATATTCTCGATACTGGCCGTTTGTACCAGTGAAATGTGAGTAAAACCACTGGAACGCATTTTTTTATCAAGATTCTTCATTTCGCCTGATATTTTAGAGGAAGTTGAGAAAACACTGCTGGAACACGAGATTTTTCAAATATTCACGATACTGGCAGTTTGTACCATTGAAATGTGAGTAAAACCACTGGAACGAATTTTTTTATCAAGATTCTTCATTTCGCCTGATATTTTAGAGGAAATTGAGAAAACACTTCTGGAACACGATATTTTTCAAATATTCACGATACTGGCAGTTTTTACCATTGAAATGTGAGTAAAACCACTGGAACGCATTTTTTTATCAAGATTCTTCATTTCGCCTGATATTTTAGAGGAAATTGAGAAAACACTGCTGGAACACGAGATTTTTCAAATATTCTCGATACTGGCCGTTTGTACCATTGAAATGTAAGTAAAACCACTGGAACGCTTTATTTTTCCAAGATTCTTCATTTCGCCTGATATTTTAGAGGAAATTGAGAAAACACTGATGGAACACGAGATTTTTCAAATATTCACGATACTGGCAGTTTTTACCATTGAAATGTGAGTAAAACCACTGGAACGCATTTTTTTATCAAGATTCTTCATTTCGCCTGATATTTTAGAGGAAATTGAGAAAACACTTCTGGAACACGAGATTTTTCAAATATTTTCGATACTGGCCGTTTGTACCATTGAAATGTGAGTAAAACCACTGGAACGCATTTTTTTATCAAGATTCTTCATTTCGCCTGATATTTTAGAGGAAATTGAGAAAACACTGCTGGAACACGAGATTTTTCAAATATTCTCGATACTGGCCGTTTGTACCAATGAAATGTTAGTAAAACCACTGGAACGCTTTATTTTATCAAGATTCTTCATTTCGCCTGATATTTTAGAGGAAATTGAGAAAACACTGCTGGAACACGAGATTTTTCAAATATTCTCGATACTGGCCGTTTGTACCATTGAAATGTAAGTAAAACCACTGGAACGCCTTACTTTATCAAGATTCTTCATTTCGCCTGATATTTTAGAGGAAATTGAGAAAACACTGCTGGAACACGAAATTTTTCAAATATTCACGATACTGGCAGTTTGTACCATTGAAATGTGTGTAAAACCACTGGAACGCATTTTTTTATCAAGAATCTTCATTTCGCCTGATATTTTAGAGGAAATTGAGAAAACACTGCTGGAACACGAGATTTTTCAAATATTCTCGATACTGGCCGTTTGTACCATTGAAATGTAAGTAAAACCACTGGAACGCTTTATTTTATCAAGATTCTTCATTTCGCCTGATATTTTAGAGGAAATTGAGACAACACTGATGGAACACGAGATTTTTCAAATATTCTTGATACTGGCCGTTTGTACCATTGAAATGTAAGTAAAACCACTGGAACGCTTTATTTTTCCAAGATTCTTCATTTCGCCTGATATTTTAGAGGAAATTGAGAAAACACTGCTGGAACACGAGATTTTTCAAATATTCTCGATACTGGCCGTTTGTACCAGTGAAATGTGAGTAAAACCACTGGAACGCATTTTTTTATCAAGATTCTTCATTTCGCCTGATATTTTAGAGGAAATTGAGAAAACACTGCTGGAACACGAGATTTTTCAAATATTCTCGATACTGGCCGTTTGTACCATTGAAATGTGAGTAAAACCACTATAACGCATTGTTTTATCAAGATTCTTCATTTCGCCTGATATTTTAGAGGAAGTTGAGAAAACACTGCTGGAACACGAGATTTTTCAAATATTCACGATACTGGCAGTTTGTACCATTGAAATGTGAGTAAAACCACTGGAACGAATTTTTTTATCAAGATTCTTCATTTCGCCTGATATTTTAGAGGAAATTGAGAAAACACTTCTGGAACACGATATTTTTCAAATATTCACGATACTGGCAGTTTTTACCATTGAAATGTGAGTAAAACCACTGGAACGCATTTTTTTATCAAGATTCTTCATTTCGCCTGATATTTTAGAGGAAATTGAGAAAACACTGCTGGAACACGAGATTTTTCAAATATTCTCGATACTGGCCGTTTGTACCATTGAAATGTGAGTAAAACCACTATAACGCATTGTTTTATCAAGATTCTTCATTTCGCCTGATATTTTAGAGGAAGTTGAGAAAACACTGCTGGAACACGAGATTTTTCAAATATTCACGATACTGGCAGTTTTTACCATTGAAATGTGAGTAAAACCACTGGAACGCATTTTTTTATCAAGATTCTTCATTTCGCCTGATATTTTAGAGGAAATTGAGAAAACACTGCTGGAACACGAGATTTTTCAAATATTTCCGATACTGGCCGTTTGTACCATTGAAATGTAAGTAAAACTACTGGAACGCTTTATTTTTCTAAGATTCTTCATTTCGCCTGATATTTTAGAGGAAATTGAGAAAACACTTCTGGAACACGAGATTTTTCAAATATTCACGATACTGGCAGTTTTTACCATTGAAATGTGAGTAAAACCACTGGAACGCATTTTTTTATCAAGATTCTTCATTTCGCCTGATATTTTAGAGGAAATTGAGAAAACACTGCTGGAACACGAGATTTTTCAAATATTCTCGATACTGGCCGTTTGTACCATTGAAATGTGAGTAAAACCACTATAACGCATTGTTTTATCAAGATTCTTCATTTCGCCTGATATTTTAGAGGAAATTGAGAAAACACTGATGGAACACGAGATTTTTCAAATATTCTTGATACTGGCCGTTTGTACCATTGAAATGTAAGTAAAACCACTGGAACGCTTAATTTTTCCAAGATTCTTCATTTCGCCTGATATTTTAGAGGAAATTGAGAAAACACTGCTGGAACACGAGATTTTTCAAATATTCTCGATACTGGCCGTTTGTACCATTGAAATGTGAGTAAAACCACTGGAACGCATTTTTTTATCAAGATTCTTCATTTCGCCTGATATTTTAGAGGAAATTGAGAAAACACTTCTGGAACACGAGATTTTTCAAATATTCACGATACTGGCAGTTTTTACCATTGAAATGTGAGTAAAACCACTGGAACGCATTTTTTTATCAAGATTCTTCATTTCGCCTGATATTTTAGAGGAAATTGAGAAAACACTGCTGGAACACGAGATTTTTCAAATATTCTTGATACTGGCCGTTTGTACCATTGAAATGTAAGTAAAACCACTGGAACGCTTTATTTTATCAAGATTCTTCATTTCGCCTGATATTTTAGAGGAAATTGAGACAACACTGATGGAACACGAGATTTTTCAAATATTCTTGATACTGGCCGTTTGTACCATTGAAATGTAAGTAAAACCACTGGAACGCTTTATTTTTCCAAGATTCTTCATTTCGCCTGATATTTTAGAGGAAATTGAGAAAACACTGATGGAACACGAGATTTTTCAAATATTCTCGATACTGGCCGTTTGTACCATTGAAATGTAAGTAAAACCACTGGAACGCTTTATTTTTCCAAGATTCTTCATTTCGCCTGATATTTTAGAGGAAATTGAGAAAACGCTGCTGGAACACGAGATTTTTCAAATATTCTCGATACTGGCCGTTTGTACCATTGAAATGTAAGTAAAACCACTGGAACGCTTTATTTTTCCAAGATTCTTCATTTCGCCTGATATTTTAGAGGAAATTGAGAAAACACTTCTGGAACACGAGATTTTTCAAATATTCTCGATACTGGCCGTTTGTACCATTGAAATGTGAGTAAAACCACTGGAACGCATTTTTTTATCAAGATTCTTCATTTCGCCTGATATTTTAGAGGAAATTGAGAAAACACTGCTGGAACACGAGATTTTCCAAATATTCTCGATACTGGCCGTTTGTACCATTGAAATGTAAGTAAAACCACTGGAACGCTTTATTTTTCCAAGATTCTTCATTTCGCCTGATATTTTAGAGGAAATTGAGAAAACACTGCTGGAACACGAAATTTTTCAAATATTCACGATACTGGCAGTTTGTACCATTGAAATGTGTTGAAAACCACTGGAACGCTTTATTTTTCCAAGAATCTTCATTTCGCCTGATATTTTAGAGGAAATTGAGAAAACACTGCTGGAACACGAGATTTTTCAAATATTCTCGATACTGGCCGTTTGTACCATTGAAATGTAAGTAAAACCACTGGAACGCTTTATTTTTCCAAGATTCTTCATTTCGCCTGATATTTTAGAGGAAATTGAGAAAACACTGCTGGAACACGAGATTTTTCAAATATTATCGATACTGGCCGTTTGTACCATTGAAATGTAAGTAAAACCACTGGAACGCTTTATTTTTCCAAGATTCTTCATTTCGCCTGATATTTCAGAGGAAATTGAGAAAACACTGCTGGAACACGAGATTTTTCAAATATTCTCGGTACTGGCCGTTTGTTCCATTGAAATGTAAGTAAAACCACTGGAACGCTTTATTATTTCAAGATTCTTCATTTCGCCTGATATTTTAGAGGAAATTGAGAAAACACTGCTGGAACACGAGATTTTTCAAATATTCTCGATACTGGCCGTTTGTACCATTGAAATGTAAGTAAAACCACTGGAACGCTTTATTTTTCCAAGATTCTTCATTTCGCCTGATATTTTAGAGGAAATTGAGAAAACGCTGCTGGAACACGAGATTTTTCAAATATTCTCGATACTGGCCGTTTGTACCATTGAAATGTAAGTAAAACCACTGGAACGCTTTATTTTTCCAAGATTCTTCATTTCGCCTGATATTTTAGAGGAAATTGAGAAAACACTGCTGGAACACGAGATTTTTCAAATATTCTCGATACTGGCCGTTTGTACCACTGAAATGTAAGTAAAACCACTGGAACGCTTTATTTTTCCAAGATTCTTCATTTCGCCTGATATTTTAGAGGAAATTGAGAAAACACTGATGGAACACGAGATTTTTCAAATATTCTTGATACTGGCCGTTTGTACCATTGAAATGTAAGTAAAACCACTGGAACGCTTTATTTTTCCAAGATTCTTCATTTCGCCTGATATTTTAGAGGAAATTGAGAAAACACTGCTGGAACACGAGATTTTTCAAATATTCTCGATACTGGCCGTTTGTACCATTGAAATGTAAGTAAAACCACTGGAACGCTTTATTTTTCCAAGATTCTTCATTTCGCCTGATATTTTAGAGGAAATTGAGAAAACACTGATGGAACACGAGATTTTTCAAATATTCACGATACTGGCAGTTTTTACCATTGAAATGTGAGTAAAACCACTGGAACGCATTTTTTTATCAAGATTCTTCATTTCGCCTGATATTTTAGAGGAAATTGAGAAAACACTTCTGGAACACGAGATTTTTCAAATATTTTCGATACTGGCCGTTTGTACCATTGAAATGTGAGTAAAACCACTGGAACGCATTTTTTTATCAAGATTCTTCATTTCGCCTGATATTTTAGAGGAAATTGAGAAAACACTGCTGGAACACGAGATTTTTCAAATATTCTCGATACTGGCCGTTTGTACCAATGAAATGTTAGTAAAACCACTGGAACGCTTTATTTTATCAAGATTCTTCATTTCGCCTGATATTTTAGAGGAAATTGAGAAAACACTGCTGGAACACGAGATTTTTCAAATATTCTCGATACTGGCCGTTTGTACCATTGAAATGTAAGTAAAACCACTGGAACGCTTTATTTTTCCAAGATTCTTCATTTCGCCTGATATTTTAGAGGAAATTGAGAAAACACTGCTGGAACACGAGATTTTTCAAATATTCTCGATACTGGCCGTTTGTACCATTGAAATGTAAGTAAAACCACTGGAACGCTTTATTTTTCCAAGATTCTTCATTTCGCCTGATATTTTTGAGGAAATTGAGAAAACACTGCTGGAACACGAGATTTTTCAAATATTCTCGGTACTGGCCGTTTGTTCCATTGAAATGTAAATAAAACCACTGGAACGCTTTATTATTTCAAGATTCTTCATTTTCGCCTGATATTTTAGAGGAAATTGAGAAAACACTGCTGGAACACGAGATTTTTCAAATATTCTCGATACTGGCCGTTTGTACCATTGAAATGTAAGTAAAACCACTGGAACGCTTTATTTTTCCAAGATTCTTCATTTCGCCTGATATTTTAGAGGAAATTGAGAAAAACGCTGCTGGAACACGAGATTTTTCAAATATTCTCGATACTGGCCGTTTGTACCATTGAAATGTAAGTAAAATCACTGGAACGCTTTATTTTTCCAAGATTCTTCATTTCGCCTGATATTTTAGAGGAAAGTGAGAAAACACTGCTGGAACACGAGATTTTTCAAATATTCTCGATACTGGCCGTTTTGTACCATTGAAATGTAAGTAAAACCACTGGAACGCTTTATTTTTCCAAGATTCTTCATTTCGCCTGATATTTTAGAGGAAATTGAGAAAACACTGATGGAAAACGAGATTTTTCAAATATTCTTGATACTGGCCGTTTGTACCATTGAAATGTAAGTAAAACCACTGGAACGCTTTATTTTTCCAAGATTCTTCATTTCGCCTGATATTTTAGAGGAAATTGAGAAAACACTGCTGGAACACGAGATTTTTCAAATATTCTCGATACTGGCCGTTTGTACCATTGAAATGTAAGTAAAACCACTGGAACGCTTTATTTTATCAAGATTCTTCATTTCGCCTGATATTTTAGAGGAAATTGAGAAAACACTGATGGAACACGAGATTTTTCAAATATTCTCGATACTGGCCGTTTGTACCATTGAAATGTAAGTAAAACCACTGGAACGCTTTATTTTTCCAAGATTCTTCATTTCGCCTGATATTTCAGAGGAAATTGAGAAAACACTGATGGAACACGAGATTTTTCAAATATTCACGATATTGGCAGTTTTTACCATTGAAATGTGAGTAAAACCACTGGAAACGCATTTTTTTATCAAGATTCTTCATTTCGCCTGATATTTTAGAGGAAATTGAGAAAACACTTCTGGAACACGAGATTTTTCAAATATTCTCGATACTGGCCGTTTGTACCATTGAAATGTAAGTAAAACCACTGGATCGCTTTTTTTTATCAAGATTCTTCATTTCGTCTGATATTTTAGGGAAATTGAGAAAACACTGCTGGAACACGAATTTTTCAAATATTCTCGATACTGGCCGTTTGTACCATTGAAATGTGAGTAAAACCACTGGAACGCTTTATTTTTCCAAGATTCTTCATTTCGCCTGATATTTTAGAGGAAATTGAGAAAACACTGCTGGAACACGAGATTTTTCAAATATTCTCGATACTGGCCGTTTGTACCATTGAAATGTGAGTAAAACCACTATAACGCATTGTTTTATCAAGATTCTTCATTTCGCCTGATATTTTAGAGGAAATTGAGAAAACACTGCTGGAACACGAGATTTTTCAAATATTCACGATACTGGCAGTTTTTACCATTGAAATGTGAGTAAAACCACTGGAACGCTTTATTTTTCCAAGATTCTTCATTGTCTGATATTTTAGAGGAAATTGAGAAAACACTGATGGAACACGAGATTTTTCAAATATTCACGATACTGGCAGTTTTTACCATTGAAATGTGAGTAAAACCACTGGAACGCATTTTTTTATCAAGATTCTTCATTTCGCCTGATATTTTAGAGGAAATTGAGAAAACACTGATGGAACACGAGATTTTTCAAATATTCTCGATACTGGCCGTTTGTACCATTGAAATGTGAGTAAAACCACTATAACGCATTGTTTTATCAAGATTCTTCATTTCGCCTGATATTTTAGAGGAAATTGAGAAAACACTGCTGGAACACGAGATTTTTCAAATATTCTCGATACTGGCCGTTTGTACCATTGAAATGTAAGTAAAACCACTGGAACGCTTTATTTTTCCAAGATTCTTCATTTCGCCTGATATTTTAGAGGAAATTGAGAA
This sequence comes from Anthrax anthrax, assembly GCA_963971155.1. Taxonomy (NCBI): domain Eukaryota; kingdom Metazoa; phylum Arthropoda; class Insecta; order Diptera; family Bombyliidae; genus Anthrax; species Anthrax anthrax. The sequence goes on from CAXAQU010000227.1 coordinate 92,539, forward strand.
AACACTGCTGGAACACGAGATTTTTCAAATATTCACGATACTGGCAGTTTGTACCATTGAAATGTGAGTAAAACCACTGGAACGCATTTTTTTATCAAGATTCTTCATTTCGCCTGATATTTTAGAGGAAATTGAGAAAACACTGCTGGAACACGAGATATTTCAAATATTCTCGATACAGGCCGTTTGTACCATTGAAATGTAAGTAAAATCACTGGAACGCATTTTTTTATCAAGATTCTTCATTTCGCCTGATATTTTAGAGGAAATTGAGACAACACTGATGGAACACGAGATTTTTCAAATATTCTCGATACTGGCCGTTTGTACCATTGAAATGTAAGTAAAACCACTGGAACGCTTTATTTTTCCAAGATTCTTCATTTCGCCTGATATTTTAGAGGAAATTGAGAAAACACTGATGGAAAACGAGATTTTTCAAATATTCTTGATACTGGCCGTTTGTACCATTGAAATGTAAGTAAAACCACTGGAACGCTTTATTTTTCCAAGATTCTTCATTTCGCCTGATATTTTAGAGGAAATTGAGAAAACACTTCTGGAACACGAGATTTTTCAAATATTCTCGATACTGGCCGTTTGTACCATTGAAATGTGAGTAAAACCACTGGAACGCATTTTTTTATCAAGATTCTTCATTTCGCCTGATATTTTAGAGGAAATTGAGAAAACACTGCTGGAACACGAGATTTTTCAAATATTCTCGATACTGGCCGTTTGTACCAATGAAATGTAAGTAAAACCACTGGAACGCTTTATTTTATCAAGATTCTTCATTTCGCCTGATATTTTAGAGGAAATTGAGAAAACACTGCTGGAACACGAGATTTTTCAAATATTCTCGATACTGGCCGTTTGTACCATTGAAATGTAAGTAAAACCACTGGAACGCTTTATTTTTCCAAGATTCTTCATTTCGCCTGATATTTTAGAGGAAATTGAGAAAACACTGCTGGAACACGAGATTTTTCAAATATTCTCGGTACTGGCCGTTTGTTCCATTGAAATGTAAGTAAAACCACTGGAACGCTTTATTATTTCAAGATTCTTCATTTCGCCTGATATTTTAGAGGAAATTGAGAAAACACTGCTGGAACACGAGATTTTTCAAATATTCTCGATACTGGCCGTTTGTACCATTGAAATGTAAGTAAAACCACTGGAACGCTTTATTTTTCCAAGATTCTTCATTTCGCCTGATATTTTAGAGGAAATTGAGAAAACACTGCTGGAACACGAGATTTTTCAAATATTCTCGATACTGGCCGTTTGTACCATTGAAATGTAAGTAAAATCACTGGAACGCTTTATTTTTCCAAGATTCTTCATTTCGCCTGATATTTTAGAGGAAATTGAGAAAACACTGCTGGAACACGAGATTTTTCAAATATTCTCGATACTGGCCGTTTGTACCATTGAAATGTAAGTAAAACCACTGGAACGCTTTATTTTTCCAAGATTCTTCATTTCGCCTGATATTTTAGAGGAAATTGAGAAAACACTGATGGAAAACGAGATTTTTCAAATATTCTTGATACTGGCCGTTTGTACCATTGAAATGTAAGTAAAACCACTGGAACGCTTTATTTTTCCAAGATTCTTCATTTCGCCTGATATTTTAGAGGAAATTGAGAAAACACTGCTGGAACACGAGATTTTTCAAATATTCTCGATACTGGCCGTTTGTACCATTGAAATGTAAGTAAAACCACTGGAATGCTTTATTTTTCCAAGATTCTTCATTTCGCCTGATATTTTAGAGGAAATTGAGAAAACACTGATGGAACACGAGATTTTTCAAATATTCTCGATACTGGCCGTTTGTACCATTGAAATGTAAGTAAAACCACTGGAACGCTTTATTTTTCCAAGATTCTTCATTTCGCCTGATATTTTAGAGGAAATTGAGAAAACACTGATGGAACACGAGATTTTTCAAATATTCACGATACTGGCAGTTTTTACCATTGAAATGTGAGTAAAACCACTGGAACGCATTTTTTTATCAAGATTCTTCATTTCGCCTGATATTTTAGAGGAAATTGAGAAAACACTTCTGGAACACGAGATTTTTCAAATATTCTCGATACTGGCCGTTTGTACCATTGAAATGTGAGTAAAACCAGTGGAACGCATTTTTTTTATCAAGATTCTTCATTTCGCCTGATATTTTAGAGGAAATTGAGAAAACACTGCTGGAACACGAGATTTTTCAAATATTCTCGATACTGGCCGTTTGTACCATTGAAATGTAAGTAAAACCACTGGAACGCTTTATTTTTCCAAGATTCTTCATTTCGCCTGATATTTTAGAGGAAATTGAGAAAACACTGCTGGAACACGAGATTTTTCAAATATTCTCGATACTGGCCGTTTTGTACCATTGAAATGTGAGTAAAACCACTATAACGCATTGTTTTATCAAGATTCTTCATTTCGCCTGATATTTTAGAGGAAATTGAGAAAACACTGCTGGAACACGAGATTTTTCAAATATTCACGATACTGGCAGTTTTTACCATTGAAAATGTGAGTAAAACACTGGAACGCTTTATTTTTCCAAGATTCTTCATTGTCTGATATTTTAGAGGAAATTGAGAAAACACTGATGGAACACGAGATTTTTCAAATATTCACGATACTGGCAGTTTTTACCATTGAAATGTAAGTAAAACCACTGGAACGCATTTTTTTATCAAGATTCTTCATTTCGCCTGATATTTTAGAGGAAATTGAGAAAACACTGATGGAACACGAGATTTTTCAAATATTCTCGATACTGGCCGTTTGTACCATTGAAATGTGAGTAAAACCACTATAACGCATTGTTTTATCAAGATTCTTCATTTCGCCTGATATTTTAGAGGAAATTGAGAAAACACTGCTGGAACACGAGATTTTTCAAATATTCTCGATACTGGCCGTTTGTACCATTGAAATGTAAGTAAAACCACTGGAACGCTTTATTTTTCCAAGATTCTTCATTTCGCCTGATATTTTAGAGGAAATTGAGAAAACACTGCTGGAACACGAGATTTTTCAAATATTCACGATACTGGCAGTTTGTACCATTGAAATGTGAGTAAAACCACTGGAACGCATTTTTTTATCAAGATTCTTCATTTCGCCTGATATTTTAGAGGAAATTGAGAAAACACTGCTGGAACACGAGATATTTCAAATATTCTCGATACAGGCCGTTTGTACCATTGAAATGTAAGTAAAATCACTGGAACGCATTTTTTTATCAAGATTCTTCATTTCGCCTGATATTTTAGAGGAAATTGAGACAACACTGATGGAACACGAGATTTTTCAAATATTCTCGATACTGGCCGTTTGTACCATTGAAATGTAAGTACAACCACTGGAACGCTTTATTTTTCCAAGATTCTTCATTTCGCCTGATATTTTAGAGGAAATTCAGAAAACACTGATGGAACACGAGATTTTTCAAATATTCTCGATACTGGCCGTTTGTACCATTGAAATGTAAGTAAAACCACTGGAACGCTTTATTTTTCCAAGATTCTTCATTTCGCCTGATATTTTAGAGGAAATTGAGAAAACACTGCTGGAACACGAGATTTTTCAAATATTCACGATACTGGCAGTTTGTACCATTGAAATGTGAGTAAAACCACTGGAACGCATTTTTTTATCAAGATTCTTCATTTCGCCTGATATTTTAGAGGAAATTGAGAAAACACTGCTGGAACACGAGATATTTCAAATATTCTCGATACAGGCCGTTTGTACCATTGAAATGTAAGTAAAATCACTGGAACGCATTTTTTTATCAAGATTCTTCATTTCGCCTGATATTTTAGAGGAAATTGAGAAAACGCTGCTGGAACACGAGATTTTTCAAATATTCTCGATACTGGCCGTTTGTACCATTGAAATATAAGTAAAACCACTGGAACGCTTTATTTTTCCAAGATTCTTCATTTCGCCTGATATTTTAGAGGAAATTGAGAAAACACTGCTGGAACACGAGATTTTTCAAATATTCACGATACTGGCAGTTTGTACCATTGAAATGTGAGTAAAACCACTGGAACGCATTTTTTTATCAAGATTCTTCATTTCGCCTGATATTTTAGAGGAAATTGAGAAAACACTGCTGGAACACGAGATTTTTCAATATTCTCGATACTGGCCGTTTGTACCATTGAAATGTAAGTAAAACCACTGGAACGCTTTATTTTTCCAAGATTCTTCATTGTCTGATATTTTAGAGGAAATTGAGAAAACGCTGCTGGAACACGAGATTTTTCAAATATTCTCGATACTGGCCGTTTGAACCATTGAAATGTAAGTAAAACCACTGGAACGCTTTATTTTATTAAGATTCTTCACTTCGCCTGATATTTTAGAGGAAATTGAGAAAACACTGATGGAACACGAGATTTTTCAAATATTCACGATACTGGCAGTTTTTACCATTGAAATGTGAGTAAAACTACTGGAACGCTTTATTTTATCAAGATTCTTCATTTCGCCTGATATTTTAGAGGAAATTGAGAAAACACTGATGGAACACGAGATTTTTCAAATATTCACGATACTGGCAGTTTTTACCATTGAAATGTGAGTAAAACCACTGGAACGCATTTTTTTATCAAGATTCTTCATTTCGCCTGATATTTTAGAGGAAATTGAGAAAACACTGATGGAACACGAGATTTTTCAAATATTCTCGATACTGGCCGTTTGTACCATTGAAATGTGAGTAAAACCACTATAACGCATTGTTTTATCAAGATTCTTCATTTCGCCTGATATTTTAGAGGAAATTGAGAAAACACTGCTGGAACACGAGATTTTTCAAATATTCACGATACTGCCAGTTTTTACCATTGAAATGTGAGTAAAACCACTGGAACGCATTTTTTTATCAAGATTCTTCATTTCGCCTGATATTTTAGAGGAAATTGAGAAAACACTGATGGAACACGAGATTTTTCAAATATTCTCGATACTGGCCGTTTGTACCATTGAAATGTGAGTAAAACAACTATAACGCATTGTTTTATCAAGATTCTTCATTTCGCCTGATATTTTAGAGGAAATTGAGAAAACACTGCTGGAACACGAGATTTTCCAAATATTCTCGATACTGGCCGTTTGTACCATTGAAATGTAAGTAAAACCACTGGAACGCTTTATTTTCCAAGATTCTTCATTTCGCCTGATATTTTAGAGGAAATTGAGAAAACGCTGCTGAAACACAAGATTTTTCAAATATTTTCGATACTGGCCGTTTGTACCATTGAAATGTAAGTAAAACCACTGGAACGCTTTATTTTTCCAAGATTCTTCATTTCGCCTGATATTTTAGAGGAAATTCAGAAAACACTGATGGAACACGAGATTTTTCAAATATTCTCGATACTGGCCGTTTGTACCATTGAAATGTAAGTAAAACCACTGGAACGCTTTATTTTTCCAAGATTCTTCATTTCGCCTGATATTTTAGAGGAAATTGAGAAAACACTGCTGGAACATGAGATTTTTCAAATATTCTTGATACTGGCCGTTTGTACCATTGAAATGTAAGTAAAACCACTGGAACGCTTTATTTTTCCAAGATTCTTCATTTCGCCTGATATTTTAGAGAAAATTGAGAAAACACTGCTGGAACACGAGATTTTTCAAATATTCACGATACTGGCTGTTTGTACCATTGAAATGTAAGTAAAATCACTGGAACGCATTTTTTTATCAAGATTCTTCATTTCGCCTGATATTTTAGAGGAAATTGAGAAAACGCTGCTGGAACATGAGATTTTTCAAATATTCTCGATACTGGCCGTTTGTACCATTGAAATGTAAGTAAAACCACTGGAACGCTTTATTTTTCCAAGATTCTTCATTTCGCCTGATATTTTAGAGAAAATTGAGAAAACACTGCTGGAACACGAGATTTTTCAAATATTCACGATACTGGCAGTTTGTACCATTGAAATGTGAGTAAAACCACTGGAACGCATTTTTTTATCAAGATTCTTCATTTCGCCTGATATTTTAGAGGAAATTGAGAAAACACTGATGGAACACGAGATTTTTCAAATATTCACGACACTGGCAGTTTTTACCATTGAAATGTAAGTAAAACCACTGGAACGCTTTATTTTTCCAAGATTCTTCATTTCGCCTGATATTTTAGAGGAAATTGAGAAAACACTGCTGGAACACGAGATTTTTCAAATATTCACGATACTGGCAGTTTGTACCATTGAAATGTGAGTAAAACCACTGGAACGCATTTTTTTATCAAGATTCTTCATTTCGCCTGATATTTTAGAGGAAATTGAGAAAACACTGCTGGAACACGAGATATTTCAAATATTCTCGATACAGGCCGTTTGTACCATTGAAATGTAAGTAAAATCACTGGAACGCATTTTTTTATCAAGATTCTTCATTTCGCCTGATATTTTAGAGGAAATTGAGACAACACTGATGGAACACGAGATTTTTCAAATATTCTCGATACTGGCCGTTTGTACCATTGAAATGTAAGTAAAACCACTGGAACGCTTTATTTTTCCAAGATTCTTCATTTCGCCTGATATTTTAGAGGAAATTGAGAAAACACTGATGGAAAACGAGATTTTTCAAATATTCTTGATACTGGCCGTTTGTACCATTGAAATGTAAGTAAAACCACTGGAACGCTTTATTTTTCCAAGATTCTTCATTTCGCCTGATATTTTAGAGGAAATTGAGAAAACACTTCTGGAACACGAGATTTTTCAAATATTCTCGATACTGGCCGTTTGTACCATTGAAATGTGAGTAAAACCACTGGAACGCATTTTTTTATCAAGATTCTTCATTTCGCCTGATATTTTAGAGGAAATTGAGAAAACACTGCTGGAACACGAGATTTTTCAAATATTCTCGATACTGGCCGTTTGTACCATTGAAATGTAAGTAAAACCACTGGAACGCTTTATTTTTCCAAGATTCTTCAGTGTCTGATATTTTAGAGGAAATTGAGAAAACACTGATGGAACACGAGATTTTTCAAATATTCACGATACTGGCAGTTTTTACCATTGAAATGTGAGTAAAACCACTGGAACGCATTTTTTTATCAAGATTCTTCATTTCGCCTGATATTTTAGAGGAAATTGAGAAAACACTGATGGAACACGAGATTTTTCAAATATTCTCGATACTGGCCGTTTGTACCATTGAAATGTGAGTAAAACCACTATAACGCATTGTTTTATCAAGATTCTTCATTTCGCCTGATATTTTAGAGGAAATTGAGAAAACACTGCTGGAACACGAGATTTTTCAAATATTCTCGATACTGGCCGTTTGTACCATTGAAATGTAAGTAAAACCACTGGAACGCTTTATTTTTCCAAGATTCTTCATTTCGCCTGATATTTTAGAGGAAATTGAGAAAACACTGCTGGAACACGAGATTTTTCAAATATTCACGATACTGGCAGTTTGTACCATTGAAATGTGAGTAAAACCACTGGAACGCATTTTTTTATCAAGATTCTTCATTTCGCCTGATATTTTAGAGGAAATTGAGACAACACTGATGGAACACGAGATTTTTCAAATATTCTCGATACTGGCCGTTTGTACCATTGAAATGTAAGTAAAACCACTGGAACGCTTTATTTTTCCAAGATTCTTCATTTCGCCTGATATTTTAGAGGAAATTGAGAAAACACTGATGGAAAACGAGATTTTTCAAATATTCTTGATACTGGCCGTTTGTACCATTGAAATGTAAGTAAAACCACTGGAACGCTTTATTTTTCCAAGATTCTTCATTTCGCCTGATATTTTAGAGGAAATTGAGAAAACACTTCTGGAACACGAGATTTTTCAAATATTCTCGATACTGGCCGTTTGTACCATTGAAATGTGAGTAAAACCACTGGAACGCATTTTTTTATCAAGATTCTTCATTTCGCCTGATATTTTAGAGGAAATTGAGAAAACACTGCTGGAACACGAGATTTTTCAAATATTCTCGATACTGGCCGTTTGTACCAATGAAATGTAAGTAAAACCACTGGAACGCTTTATTTTATCAAGATTCTTCATTTCGCCTGATATTTTAGAGGAAATAGAGAAAACACTGCTGGAACACGAGATTTTTCAAATATTCTCGATACTGGCCGTTTGTACCATTGAAATGTAAGTAAAACCACTGGAACGCTTTATTTTTCCAAGATTCTTCATTTCGCCTGATATTTTAGAGGAAATTGAGAAAACACTGCTGGAACACGAGATTTTTCAAATATTCTCGGTACTGGCCGTTTGTTCCATTGAAATGTAAGTAAAACCACTGGAACGCTTTATTTTTCCAAGATTCTTCATTTCGCCTGATATTTTAGAGGAAATTGAGAAAACACTTCTGGAACACGAGATTTTTCAAATATTCTCGATACTGGCCGTTTGTACCATTGAAATGTGAGTAAAACCACTGGAACGCATTTTTTTATCAAGATTCTTCATTTCGCCTGATATTTTAGAGGAAATTGAGAAAACACTGCTGGAACACGAGATTTTTCAAATATTCTCGATACTGGCAGTTTTTACCATTGAAATGTGAGTAAAACTACTGGAACGCTTTATTTTATCAAGATTCTTCATTTCGCCTGATATTTTAGAGGAAATTGAGAAAACACTGATGGAACACGAGATTTTTCAATATTCTCGATACTGGCCGTTTGTACCATTGAAATGTAAGTAAAACCACTGGAACGCTTTATTTTTCCAAGATTCTTCATTGTCTGATATTTTAGAGGAAATTGAGAAAACGCTGCTGGAACACGAGATTTTTCAAATATTCTCGATACTGGCCGTTTGAACCATTGAAATGTAAGTAAAACCACTGGAACGCTTTATTTTATTAAGATTCTTCACTTCGCCTGATATTTTAGAGGAAATTGAGAAAACACTGATGGAACACGAGATTTTTCAAATATTCACGATACTGGCAGTTTTTACCATTGAAATGTGAGTAAAACTACTGGAACGCTTTATTTTATCAAGATTCTTCATTTCGCCTGATATTTTAGAGGAAATTGAGAAAACACTGATGGAACACGAGATTTTTCAAATATTCACGATACTAGCAGTTTGTACCATTGAAATGTTAGTAAAACCACTGGAACGCATTTTTTTTCCAAGATTCTTCATTTCGCCTGATATTTTAGAGGAAATTGAGAAAACACTGCTGGAACACGAGATTTTTCAAATATTCTCGATACTGGCCGTTTGTACCATTGAAATGTAAGTAAAACCACTGGAACGCTTTATTTTTCCAAGATTCTTCATTGTCTGATATTTTAGAGGAAATTGAGAAAACACTGATGGAACACGAGATTTTTCAAATATTCACGATACTGCCAGTTTTTACCATTGAAATGTGAGTAAAACCACTGGAACGCATTTTTTTATCAAGATTCTTCATTTCGCCTGATATTTTAGAGGAAATTGAGAAAACACTGATGGAACACGAGATTTTTCAAATATTCTCGATACTGGCCGTTTGTACCATTGAAATGTGAGTAAAACAACTATAACGCATTGTTTTATCAAGATTCTTCATTTCGCCTGATATTTTAGAGGAAATTGAGAAAACACTGCTGGAACACGAGATTTTCCAAATATTCTCGATACTGGCCGTTTGTACCATTGAAATGTAAGTAAAACCACTGGAACGCTTTATTTTCCAAGATTCTTCATTTCGCCTGATATTTTAGAGGAAATTGAGAAAACGCTGCTGAAACACAAGATTTTTCAAATATTTTCGATACTGGCCGTTTGTACCATTGAAATGTAAGTAAAACCACTGGAACGCTTTATTTTTCCAAGATTCTTCATTTCGCCTGATATTTTAGAGGAAATTCAGAAAACACTGATGGAACACGAGATTTTTCAAATATTCTCGATACTGGCCGTTTGTACCATTGAAATGTAAGTAAAACCACTGGAACGCTTTATTTTTCCAAGATTCTTCATTTCGCCTGATATTTTAGAGGAAATTGAGAAAACACTGCTGGAACATGAGATTTTTCAAATATTCTTGATACTGGCCGTTTGTACCATTGAAATGTAAGTAAAACCACTGGAACGCTTTATTTTTCCAAGATTCTTCATTTCGCCTGATATTTTAGAGAAAATTGAGAAAACACTGCTGGAACACGAGATTTTTCAAATATTCACGATACTGGCTGTTTGTACCATTGAAATGTAAGTAAAATCACTGGAACGCATTTTTTCATCAAGATTCTTCATTTCGCCTGATATTTTAGAGGAAATTGAGAAAACGCTGCTGGAACATGAGATTTTTCAAATATTCTCGATACTGGCCGTTTGTACCATTGAAATGTAAGTAAAACCACTGGAACGCTTTATTTTTCCAAGATTCTTTATTTCGCCTGATATTTTAGAGAAAATTGAGAAAACACTGCTGGAACACGAGATTTTTCAAATATTCACGATACTGGCAGTTTGTACCATTGAAATGTGAGTAAAACCACTGGAACGCATTTTTTTATCAAGATTCTTCATTTCGCCCGATATTTTAGAGGAAATTGAGAAAACACTGCTGGAACACGAGATTTTTCAAATATTCTCGATACTGGCCGTTTGTACCATTGAAATGTAAGTAAAACCACTGGAACGCTTTATTTTTCCAAGATTCTTCATTGTCTGATATTTTAGAGGAAATTGAGAAAACACTGATGGAACACGAGATTTTTCAAATATTCACGACACTGGCAGTTTTTACCATTGAAATGTGAGTAAAACCACTGGAACGCTTTATTTTTCCAAGATTCTTCATTGTCTGATATTTTAGAGGAAATTGAGAAAACACTGATGGAACACGAGATTTTTCAAATATTCACGATACTGGCAGTTTTTACCATTGAAATGTGAGTAAAACCACTGGAACGCATTTTTTTATCAAGATTCTTCATTTCGCCTGATATTTTAGAGGAAATTGAGAAAACACTGATGGAACACGAGATTTTTCAAATATTCTCGATACTGGCCGTTTGTACCATTGAAATGTGAGTAAAACCACTATAACGCATTGTTTTATCAAGATTCTTCATTTCGCCTGATATTTTAGAGGAAATTGAGAAAACACTGCTGGAACACGAGATTTTTCAAATATTCTCGATACTGGCCGTTTGTACCATTGAAATGTAAGTAAAACCACTGGAACGCTTTATTTTTCCAAGATTCTTCATTTCGCCTGATATTTTAGAGGAAATTGAGAAAACACTGCTGGAACACGAGATTTTTCAAATATTCACGATACTGGCAGTTTGTACCATTGAAATGTGAGTAAAACCACTGGAACGCATTTTTTTATCAAGATTCTTCATTTCGCCTGATATTTTAGAGGAAATTGAGAAAACACTGCTGGAACACGAGATATTTCAAATATTCTCGATACAGGCCGTTTGTACCATTGAAATGTAAGTAAAATCACTGGAACGCATTTTTTTATCAAGATTCTTCATTTCGCCTGATATTTTAGAGGAAATTGAGACAACACTGATGGAACACGAGATTTTTCAAATATTCTCGATACTGGCCGTTTGTACCATTGAAATGTAAGTAAAACCACTGGAACGCTTTATTTTTCCAAGATTCTTCATTTCGCCTGATATTTTAGAGGAAATTGAGAAAACACTGATGGAAAACGAGATTTTTCAAATATTCTTGATACTGGCCGTTTGTACCATTGAAATGTAAGTAAAACCACTGGAACGCTTTATTTTTCCAAGATTCTTCATTTCGCCTGATATTTTAGAGGAAATTGAGAAAACACTTCTGGAACACGAGATTTTTCAAATATTCTCGATACTGGCCGTTTGTACCATTGAAATGTGAGTAAAACCACTGGAACGCATTTTTTTATCAAGATTCTTCATTTCGCCTGATATTTTAGAGGAAATTGAGAAAACACTGCTGGAACACGAGATTTTTCAAATATTCTCGATACTGGCCGTTTGTACCATTGAAATGTAAGTAAAACCACTGGAACGCTTTATTTTTCCAAGATTCTTCATTGTCTGATATTTTAGAGGAAATTGAGAAAACACTGATGGAACACGAGATTTTTCAAATATTCACGATACTGGCAGTTTTTACCATTGAAATGTGAGTAAAACCACTGGAACGCATTTTTTTATCAAGATTCTTCATTTCGCCTGATATTTTAGAGGAAATTGAGAAAACACTGATGGAACACGAGATTTTTCAAATATTCTCGATACTGGCCGTTTGTACCATTGAAATGTGAGTAAAACCACTATAACGCATTGTTTTATCAAGATTCTTCATTTCGCCTGATATTTTAGAGGAAATTGAGAAAACACTGCTGGAACACGAGATTTTTCAAATATTCTCGATACTGGCCGTTTGTACCATTGAAATGTAAGTAAAACCACTGGAACGCTTTATTTTTCCAAGATTCTTCATTTCGCCTGATATTTTAGAGGAAATTGAGAAAACACTGCTGGAACACGAGATTTTTCAAATATTCACGATACTGGCAGTTTGTACCATTGAAATGTGAGTAAAACCACTGGAACGCATTTTTTTATCAAGATTCTTCATTTCGCCTGATATTTTAGAGGAAATTGAGAAAACACTGCTGGAACACGAGATATTTCAAATATTCTCGATACAGGCCGTTTGTACCATTGAAATGTAAGTAAAATCACTGGAACGCATTTTTTTATCAAGATTCTTCATTTCGCCTGATATTTTAGAGGAAATTGAGACAACACTGATGGAACACGAGATTTTTCAAATATTCTCGATACTGGCCGTTTGTACCATTGAAATGTAAGTAAAACCACTGGAACGCTTTATTTTTCCAAGATTCTTCATTTCGCCTGATATTTTAGAGGAAATTGAGAAAACACTGATGGAAAACGAGATTTTTCAAATATTCTTGATACTGGCCGTTTGTACCATTGAAATGTAAGTAAAACCACTGGAACGCTTTATTTTTCCAAGATTCTTCATTTCGCCTGATATTTTAGAGGAAATTGAGAAAACACTTCTGGAACACGAGATTTTTCAAATATTCTCGATACTGGCCGTTTGTACCATTGAAATGTGAGTAAAACCACTGGAACGCATTTTTTTATCAAGATTCTTCATTTCGCCTGATATTTTAGAGGAAATTGAGAAAACACTGCTGGAACACGAGATTTTTCAAATATTCTCGATACTGGCCGTTTGTACCATTGAAATGTAAGTAAAACCACTGGAACGCTTTATTTTTCCAAGATTCTTCATTGTCTGATATTTTAGAGGAAATTGAGAAAACACTGATGGAACACGAGATTTTTCAAATATTCACGATACTGGCAGTTTTTACCATTGAAATGTGAGTAAAACCACTGGAACGCATTTTTTTATCAAGATTCTTCATTTCGCCTGATATTTTAGAGGAAATTGAGAAAACACTGATGGAACACGAGATTTTTCAAATATTCTCGATACTGGCCGTTTGTACCATTGAAATGTGAGTAAAACCACTATAACGCATTGTTTTATCAAGATTCTTCATTTCGCCTGATATTTTAGAGGAAATTGAGAAAACACTGCTGGAACACGAGATTTTTCAAATATTCTCGATACTGGCCGTTTGTACCATTGAAATGTAAGTAAAACCACTGGAACGCTTTATTTTTCCAAGATTCTTCATTTCGCCTGATATTTTAGAGGAAATTGAGAAAACACTGCTGGAACACGAGATTTTTCAAATATTCACGATACTGGCAGTTTGTACCATTGAAATGTGAGTAAAACCACTGGAACGCATTTTTTTATCAAGATTCTTCATTTCGCCTGATATTTTAGAGGAAATTGAGAAAACACTGCTGGAACACGAGATATTTCAAATATTCTCGATACAGGCCGTTTGTACCATTGAAATGTAAGTAAAATCACTGGAACGCATTTTTTTATCAAGATTCTTCATTTCGCCTGATATTTTAGAGGAAATTGAGACAACACTGATGGAACACGAGATTTTTCAAATATTCTCGATACTGGCCGTTTGTACCATTGAAATGTAAGTAAAACCACTGGAACGCTTTATTTTTCCAAGATTCTTCATTTCGCCTGATATTTTAGAGGAAATTGAGAAAACACTGCTGGAACACGAGATTTTTCAAATATTCACGATACTGGCCGTTTGTACCATTGAAATGTAAGTAAAACCACTGGAACGCTTTATTTTTCCAAGATTCTTCATTTCGCCTGATATTTTAGAGGAAATTGAGAAAACACTTCTGGAACACGAGATTTTTCAAATATTCTCGATACTGGCCGTTTGTACCATTGAAATGTGAGTAAAACCACTGGAACGCATTTTTTTATCAAGATTCTTCATTTCGCCTGATATTTTAGAGGAAATTGAGAAAACACTGCTGGAACACGAGATTTTTCAAATATTCTCGATACTGGCCGTTTGTACCAATGAAATGTAAGTAAAACCACTGGAACGCTTTATTTTATCAAGATTCTTCATTTCGCCTGATATTTTAGAGGAAATTGAGAAAACACTGCTGGAACACGAGATTTTTCAAATATTCTCGATACTGGCCGTTTGTACCATTGAAATGTAAGTAAAACCACTGGAACGCTTTATTTTTCCAAGATTCTTCATTTCGCCTGATATTTTAGAGGAAATTGAGAAAACACTGCTGGAACACGAGATTTTTCAAATATTCTCGGTACTGGCCGTTTGTTCCATTGAAATGTAAGTAAAACCACTGGAACGCTTTATTATTTCAAGATTCTTCATTTCGCCTGATATTTTAGAGGAAATTGAGAAAACACTGCTGGAACACGAGATTTTTCAAATATTCTCGATACTGGCCGTTTGTACCATTGAAATGTAAGTAAAACCACTGGAACGCTTTATTTTTCCAAGATTCTTCATTTCGCCTGATATTTTAGAGGAAATTGAGAAAACACTGCTGGAACACGAGATTTTTCAAATATTCTCGATACTGGCCGTTTGTACCATTGAAATGTAAGTAAAATCACTGGAACGCTTTATTTTTCCAAGATTCTTCATTTCGCCTGATATTTTAGAGGAAATTGAGAAAACACTGCTGGAACACGAGATTTTTCAAATATTCTCGATACTGGCCGTTTGTACCATTGAAATGTAAGTAAAACCACTGGAACGCTTTATTTTTCCAAGATTCTTCATTTCGCCTGATATTTTAGAGGAAATTGAGAAAACACTGATGGAAAACGAGATTTTTCAAATATTCTTGATACTGGCCGTTTGTACCATTGAAATGTAAGTAAAACCACTGGAACGCTTTATTTTTCCAAGATTCTTCATTTCGCCTGATATTTTAGAGGAAATTGAGAAAACACTGCTGGAACACGAGATTTTTCAAATATTCTCGATACTGGCCGTTTGTACCATTGAAATGTAAGTAAAACCACTGGAATGCTTTATTTTTCCAAGATTCTTCATTTCGCCTGATATTTTAGAGGAAATTGAGAAAACACTGATGGAACACGAGATTTTTCAAATATTCTCGATACTGGCCGTTTGTACCATTGAAATGTAAGTAAAACCACTGGAACGCTTTATTTTTCCAAGATTCTTCATTTCGCCTGATATTTTAGAGGAAATTGAGAAAACACTGATGGAACACGAGATTTTTCAAATATTCACGATACTGGCAGTTTTTACCATTGAAATGTGAGTAAAACCACTGGAACGCATTTTTTTATCAAGATTCTTCATTTCGCCTGATATTTTAGAGGAAATTGAGAAAACACTTCTGGAACACGAGATTTTTCAAATATTCTCGATACTGGCCGTTTGTACCATTGAAATGTGAGTAAAACCAGTGGAACGCATTTTTTTATCAAGATTCTTCATTTCGCCTGATATTTTAGAGGAAATTGAGAAAACACTGCTGGAACACGAGATTTTTCAAATATTCTCGATACTGGCCGTTTGTACCATTGAAATGTAAGTAAAACCACTGGAACGCTTTATTTTTCCAAGATTCTTCATTTCGCCTGATATTTTAGAGGAAATTGAGAAAACACTGCTGGAACACGAGATTTTTCAAATATTCTCGATACTGGCCGTTTGTACCATTGAAATGTGAGTAAAACCACTATAACGCATTGTTTTATCAAGATTCTTCATTTCCCCTGATATTTTAGAGGAAATTGAGAAAACACTGCTGGAACACGAGATTTTTCAAATATTCACGATACTGGCAGTTTTTACCATTGAAATGTGAGTAAAACCACTGGAACGCTTTATTTTTCCAAGATTCTTCATTGTCTGATATTTTAGAGGAAATTGAGAAAACACTGATGGAACACGAGATTTTTCAAATATTCACGATACTGGCAGTTTTTACCATTGAAATGTGAGTAAAACCACTGGAACGCATTTTTTTATCAAGATTCTTCATTTCGCCTGATATTTTAGAGGAAATTGAGAAAACACTGATGGAACACGAGATTTTTCAAATATTCTCGATACTGGCCGTTTGTACCATTGAAATGTGAGTAAAACCACTATAACGCATTGTTTTATCAAGATTCTTCATTTCGCCTGATATTTTAGAGGAAATTGAGAAAACACTGCTGGAACACGAGATTTTTCAAATATTCTCGATACTGGCCGTTTGTACCATTGAAATGTAAGTAAA
This sequence comes from Anthrax anthrax, assembly GCA_963971155.1. Classification (NCBI taxonomy): domain Eukaryota; kingdom Metazoa; phylum Arthropoda; class Insecta; order Diptera; family Bombyliidae; genus Anthrax; species Anthrax anthrax. Next base: position 109,287 of record CAXAQU010000227.1, read on the forward strand.
ACCACTGGAACGCTTTATTTTTCCAAGATTCTTCATTTCGCCTGATATTTTAGAGGAAATTGAGAAAACACTGCTGGAACACGAGATTTTTCAAATATTCACGATACTGGCAGTTTGTACCATTGAAATGTGAGTAAAACCACTGGAACGCATTTTTTTATCAAGATTCTTCATTTCGCCTGATATTTTAGAGGAAATTGAGAAAACACTGCTGGAACACGAGATATTTCAAATATTCTCGATACAGGCCGTTTGTACCATTGAAATGTAAGTAAAATCACTGGAACGCATTTTTTTATCAAGATTCTTCATTTCGCCTGATATTTTAGAGGAAATTGAGACAACACTGATGGAACACGAGATTTTTCAAATATTCTCGATACTGGCCGTTTGTACCATTGAAATGTAAGTACAACCACTGGAACGCTTTATTTTTCCAAGATTCTTCATTTCGCCTGATATTTTAGAGGAAATTCAGAAAACACTGATGGAACACGAGATTTTTCAAATATTCTCGATACTGGCCGTTTGTACCATTGAAATGTAAGTAAAACCACTGGAACGCTTTATTTTTCCAAGATTCTTCATTTCGCCTGATATTTTAGAGGAAATTGAGAAAACACTGCTGGAACACGAGATTTTTCAAATATTCACGATACTGGCAGTTTGTACCATTGAAATGTGAGTAAAACCACTGGAACGCATTTTTTTATCAAGATTCTTCATTTCGCCTGATATTTTAGAGGAAATTGAGAAAACACTGCTGGAACACGAGATATTTCAAATATTCTCGATACAGGCCGTTTGTACCATTGAAATGTAAGTAAAATCACTGGAACGCATTTTTTTATCAAGATTCTTCATTTCGCCTGATATTTTAGAGGAAATTGAGAAAACGCTGCTGGAACACGAGATTTTTCAAATATTCTCGATACTGGCCGTTTGTACCATTGAAATATAAGTAAAACCACTGGAACGCTTTATTTTTCCAAGATTCTTCATTTCGCCTGATATTTTAGAGGAAATTGAGAAAACACTGCTGGAACACGAGATTTTTCAAATATTCACGATACTGGCAGTTTGTACCATTGAAATGTGAGTAAAACCACTGGAACGCATTTTTTTATCAAGATTCTTCATTTCGCCTGATATTTTAGAGGAAATTGAGAAAACACTGCTGGAACACGAGATTTTTCAATATTCTCGATACTGGCCGTTTGTACCATTGAAATGTAAGTAAAACCACTGGAACGCTTTATTTTTCCAAGATTCTTCATTGTCTGATATTTTAGAGGAAATTGAGAAAACGCTGCTGGAACACGAGATTTTTCAAATATTCTCGATACTGGCCGTTTGAACCATTGAAATGTAAGTAAAACCACTGGAACGCTTTATTTTATTAAGATTCTTCACTTCGCCTGATATTTTAGAGGAAATTGAGAAAACACTGATGGAACACGAGATTTTTCAAATATTCACGATACTGGCAGTTTTTACCATTGAAATGTGAGTAAAACTACTGGAACGCATGTTTTTATCAAGATTCCTCATTTCGCCTGATATTTTAGAGGAAATTGAGAAAACACTGATGGAACACGAGATTTTTCAAATATTCTCGATACTGGCCGTTTGTACCATTGAAATGTTAGTAAAACCACTGGAACGCATTTTTTTTCCAAGATTCTTCATTTCGCCTGATATTTTAGAGGAAATTGAGAAAACACTGCTGGAACACGAGATTTTTCAAATATTCTCGATACTGGCCGTTTGTACCATTGAAATGTAAGTAAAACCACTGGAACGCTTTATTTTTCCAAGATTCTTCATTGTCTGATATTTTAGAGGAAATTGAGAAAACACTGATGGAACACGAGATTTTTCAAATATTCACGATACTGCCAGTTTTTACCATTGAAATGTGAGTAAAACCACTGGAACGCATTTTTTTATCAAGATTCTTCATTTCGCCTGATATTTTAGAGGAAATTGAGAAAACACTGATGGAACACGAGATTTTTCAAATATTCTCGATACTGGCCGTTTGTACCATTGAAATGTGAGTAAAACAACTATAACGCATTGTTTTATCAAGATTCTTCATTTCGCCTGATATTTTAGAGGAAATTGAGAAAACACTGCTGGAACACGAGATTTTCCAAATATTCTCGATACTGGCCGTTTGTACCATTGAAATGTAAGTAAAACCACTGGAACGCTTTATTTTTCCAAGATTCTTCATTTCGCCTGATATTTTAGAGGAAATTGAGAAAACGCTGCTGAAACACAAGATTTTTCAAATATTTTCGATACTGGCCGTTTGTACCATTGAAATGTAAGTAAAACCACTGGAACGCTTTATTTTTCCAAGATTCTTCATTTCGCCTGATATTTTAGAGGAAATTCAGAAAACACTGATGGAACACGAGATTTTTCAAATATTCTCGATACTGGCCGTTTGTACCATTGAAATGTAAGTAAAACCACTGGAACGCTTTATTTTTCCAAGATTCTTCATTTCGCCTGATATTTTAGAGGAAATTGAGAAAACACTGCTGGAACATGAGATTTTTCAAATATTCTTGATACTGGCCGTTTGTACCATTGAAATGTAAGTAAAACCACTGGAACGCTTTATTTTTCCAAGATTCTTCATTTCGCCTGATATTTTAGAGAAAATTGAGAAAACACTGCTGGAACACGAGATTTTTCAAATATTCACGATACTGGCTGTTTGTACCATTGAAATGTAAGTAAAATCACTGGAACGCATTTTTTTATCAAGATTCTTCATTTCGCCTGATATTTTAGAGGAAATTGAGAAAACGCTGCTGGAACATGAGATTTTTCAAATATTCTCGATACTGGCCGTTTGTACCATTGAAATGTAAGTAAAACCACTGGAACGCTTTATTTTTCCAAGATTCTTCATTTCGCCTGATATTTTAGAGAAAATTGAGAAAACACTGCTGGAACACGAGATTTTTCAAATATTCACGATACTGGCAGTTTGTACCATTGAAATGTGAGTAAAACCACTGGAACGCATTTTTTTATCAAGATTCTTCATTTCGCCTGATATTTTAGAGGAAATTGAGAAAACACTGCTGGAACACGAGATTTTTCAAATATTCTCGATACTGGCCGTTTGTACCATTGAAATGTAAGTAAAACCACTGGAACGCTTTATTTTTCCAAGATTCTTCATTGTCTGATATTTTAGAGGAAATTGAGAAAACACTGATGGAACACGAGATTTTTCAAATATTCACGACACTGGCAGTTTTTACCATTGAAATGTGAGTAAAACCACTGGAACGCTTTATTTTTCCAAGATTCTTCATTTCGCCTGATATTTTAGAGGAAATTGAGAAAACACTGCTGGAACACGAGATTTTTCAAATATTCTCGATACTGGCCGTTTGTACCATTGAAATGTAAGTAAAACCACTGGAACGCTTTATTTTTCCAAGATTCTTCATTGTCTGATATTTTAGAGGAAATTGAGAAAACACTGATGGAACACGAGATTTTTCAAATATTCACGATACTGGCAGTTTTTACCATTGAAATGTGAGTAAAACCACTGGAACGCATTTTTTTATCAAGATTCTTCATTTCGCCTGATATTTTAGAGGAAATTGAGAAAACACTGCTGGAACACGAGATTTTTCAAATATTCTCGATACTGGCCGTTTGTACCATTGAAATGTGAGTAAAACCACTATAACGCATTGTTTTATCAAGATTCTTCATTTCGCCTGATATTTTAGAGGAAATTGAGAAAACGCTGCTGAAACACAAGATTTTTCAAATATTTTCGATACTGGCCGTTTGTACCATTGAAATGTAAGTAAAACCACTGGAACGCTTTATTTTTCAAGATTCTTCATTTCGCCTGATATTTTAGAGGAAATTCAGAAAACACTGATGGAACACGAGATTTTTCAAATATTCTCGATACTGGCCGTTTGTACCATTGAAATGTAAGTACACTGGAACGCATTTTTTTATCAAGATTCTTCATTTCGCCTGATATTTTAGAGGAAATTGAGAAAACACTGCTGGAACACGAGATTTTTCAAATATTCTCGATACTGGCCGTTTGTACCATTGAAATGTAAGTAAAACCACTGGAACGCTTTATTTTTCCAAGATTCTTCATTGTCTGATATTTTAGAGGAAATTGAGAAAACACTGATGGAACACGAGATTTTTCAAATATTCACGATACTGGCAGTTTGTACCATTGAAATGTGAGTAAAACCACTGGAACGCTTAATTTTTCCAAGATACTTCATTTCGCCTGATATTTTAGAGGAAATTCAGAAAACACTGATGGAACACGAGATTTTTCAAATATTCTCGATACTGGCCGTTTGTACCATTGAAATGTGAGTAAAACCACTATAACGCATTGTTTTATCAAGATTCTTCATTTCGCCTGATATTTTAGAGGAAATTGAGAAAACACTGCTGGAACACGAGATTTTTCAAATATTCTCGATACTGGCCGTTTGTACCATTGAAATGTAAGTAAAACCACTGGAACGCTTTATTTTTCCAAGATTCTTCATTTCGCCTGATATTTTAGAGGAAATTCAGAAAACACTGATGGAACACGAGATTTTTCAAATATTCTCGATACTGGCCGTTTGTACCATTGAAATGTAAGTAAAACCACTGGAACGCATTTTTTTATCAAGATTCTTCATTTCGCCTGATATTTTAGAGGAAATTGAGAAAACACTGCTGGAACACGAGATTTTTCAAATATTCTCGATACTGGCCGTTTGTACCATTGAAATGTAAGTAAAACCACTGGAACGCTTTATTTTTCCAAGATTCTTCATTGTCTGATATTTTAGAGGAAATTGAGAAAACACTGATGGAACACGAGATTTTTCAAATATTCTCGATACTGGCCGTTTGTACCATTGAAATGTGAGTAAAACCACTATAACGCATTGTTTTATCAAGATTCTTCATTTCGCCTGATATTTTAGAGGAAATTGAGAAAACACTGCTGGAACACGAGATTTTTCAAATATTCACGATACTGGCAGTTTGTACCATTGAAATGTGAGTAAAACCACTGGAACGCTTAATTTTTCCAAGATACTTCATTGTCTGATATTTTAGAGGAAATTGAGAAAACACTGATGGAACACGAGATTTTTCAAATATTCTCGATACTGGCCGTTTGTACCATTGAAATGTAAGTAAAACCACTGGAACGCTTTATTTTTCCAAGATTCTTCATTGTCTGATATTTTAGAGGAAATTGAGAAAACACTGATGGAACACGAGATTTTTCAAATATTCTCGATACTGGCCGTTTGTACCATTGAAATGTGAGTAAAACCACTATAACGCATTGTTTTATCAAGATTCTTCATTTCGCCTGATATTTTAGAGGAAATTGAGAAAACACTGCTGGAACACGAGATTTTTCAAATATTCTCGATACTGGCCGTTTGTACCATTGAAATGTAAGTAAAACCACTGGAACGCTTTATTTTTCCAAGATTCTTCATTGTCTGATATTTTAGAGGAAATTGAGAAAACACTGATGGAACACGAGATTTTTCAAATATTCTCGATACTGGCCGTTTGTACCATTGAAATGTAAGTAAAACCACTGGAACGCTTTATTTTTCCAAGATTCTTCATTGTCTGATATTTTAGAGGAAATTGAGAAAACACTGATGGAACACGAGATTTTTCAAATATTCACGATACTGGCAGTTTTTACCATTGAAATGTGAGTAAAACCACTGGAACGCATTTTTTTATCAAGATTCTTCATTTCGCCTGATATTTTAGAGGAAATTGAGAAAACACTGCTGGAACACGAGATTTTTCAAATATTCACGATACTGGCAGTTTGTACCATTGAAATGTGAGTAAAACCACTGGAACGCATTTTTTTATCAAGATTCTTCATTTCGCCTGATATTTTAGAGGAAATTGAGAAAACACTGCTGGAACACGAGATATTTCAAATATTCTCGATACAGGCCGTTTGTACCATTGAAATGTAAGTAAAATCACTGGAACGCATTTTTTTATCAAGATTCTTCATTTCGCCTGATATTTTAGAGGAAATTGAGAAAACACTGCTGGAACACGAGATTTTTCAAATATTCTCGATACTGGCCGTTTGTACCATTGAAATGTAAGTAAAACCACTGGAACGCTTTATTTTTCCAAGATTCTTCATTTCGCCTGATATTTTAGAGGAAATTGAGAAAACACTGCTGGAACACGAGATTTTTCAAATATTCTCGATACTGGCCGTTTGTACCATTGAAATGTGAGTAAAACCACTGGAACGCATTTTTTTATCAAGATTCTTCATTTCGCCTGATATTTTAGAGGAAATTGAGAAAACACTGCTGGAACACGAAATTTTTCAAATATTCTCGATACTGGCCGTTTGTACCATTGAAATGTAAGTAAAACCACTGGAACGCTTTATTTTATCAAGATTCTTCATTTCGCCTGATATTTTAGAGGAAATTGAGAAAACGCTGCTGGAACACGAGATTTTTCAAATATTCTCGATACTGGCCGTTAGTACCATTGAAACGTAAGTAGAACCATTAGAACGCTTTATTTTTCCAAGATTCTTCATTTCGCCTGATATTTTAGAGGAAATTCAGAAAACACTGCTGGAACACGAGATTTTTCAAATATTCTCGATACTGGCCGTTTGTACCATTAAAATGTAAGTAAAACCACTGGAACGCTTTATTTTTCCAAGATTCTTCATTTCGCCTGATATTTTTGAGGAAATTGAGAAAACACTGCTGGAACACGAGATTTTTCAAATATTCTCGATACTGGCCGTTTGTACCAATGAAATGTAAGTAAAACCACTGGAACGCTTTATTTTATCAAGATTCTTCATTTCGCCTGATATTTTAGAGGAAATTGAGAAAACACTGATGGAACACGAGATTTTTCAAATATTCACGATACTGGCAGTTTTTACCATTGAAATGTGAGTAAAACCACTGGAACGCATTGTTTTATCAAGATTCTTCATTTCGCCTGATATTTTAGAGGATATTGAGAAAACACTGCTGGAACACGAGATTTTCCAAATATTCTCGATACTGGCCGTTTGTACCATTGAAATGTAAGTAAAACCACTGGAACGCTTTATTTTTCCAAGATTCTTCATTTCGCCTGATATTTTAGAGGAAATTGAGAAAACGCTGCTGGAACACAAGATTTTTCAAATATTCTCGATACTGGCAGTTTGTACCATTGAAATGTGAGTAAAACCACTGGAACGCATTTTTTAATCAAGATTCTTCATTTCGCCTGATATTTTAGAGGAAATTCAGAAAACACTGAAGGAACAAGAGATTTTTCAAATATTCTCGATACTGGCCGTTTGTACCATTGAAATGTAAGTAAAACCACTGGAACGCTTTATTTTTCCAAGATTCTTCATTTCGCCTGATATTTTAGAGGAAATTCAGCAAACACTGATGGAACACGAGATTTTTCAAATATTCTCGATACTGGCCGTTTGTACCATTGAAATGTAAGTAAAACCACTGGAACGCTTTATTTTTCCAAGATTCTTCATTGTCTGATATTTTAGAGGAAATTGAGAAAACACTGATGGAACACGAGATTTTTCAAATATTCACGATACTGGCAGTTTTTACCATTGAAATGTGAGTAAAATCACTGGAACGCTTTATTTTTCCAAGATTCTTCATTTCGCCTGATATTTTAGAGGAAATTGAGAAAACACTGCTGGAACACGAGATTTTTCAAATATTCTCGATACTGGCCGTTTGTACCATTGAAATGTGAGTAAAACCACTATAACGCATTGTTTTATCAAGATTCTTCATTTCGCCTGATATTTTAGAGGAAATTGAGAAAACACTGCTGGAACACGAGATTTTTCAAATATTCTCGATACTGGCCGTTTGTACCATTGAAATGTAAGTAAAACCACTGGAACGCTTTATTTTTCCAAGATTCTTCATTTCGCCTGATATTTTAGAGGAAATTGAGAAAACACTGCTGGAACACGAGATTTTTCAAATATTCACGATACTGGCAGTTTGTACCATTGAAATGTGAGTAAAACCACTGGAACGCTTAATTTTTCCAAGATACTTCATTTCGCCTGATATTTTAGAGGAAATTCAGAAAACACTGATGGAACACGAGATTTTTCAAATATTCTCGATACTGGCCGTTTGTACCATTGAAATGTAAGTAAAACCACTGGAACGCATTTTTTTATCAAGATTCTTCATTTCGCCTGATATTTTAGAGGAAATTGAGAAAACACTGCTGGAACACGAGATTTTTCAAATATTCTCGATACTGGCCGTTTGTACCATTGAAATGTAAGTAAAACCACTGGAACGCTTTATTTTTCCAAGATTCTTCATTGTCTGATATTTTAGAGGAAATTGAGAAAACACTGATGGAACACGAGATTTTTCAAATATTCACGACACTGGCAGTTTTTACCATTGAAATGTGAGTAAAACCACTGGAACGCTTTATTTTTCCAAGATTCTTCATTTCGCCTGATATTTTAGAGGAAATTGAGAAAACACTGCTGGAACACGAGATTTTTCAAATATTCTCGATACTGGCCGTTTGTACCATTGAAATGTAAGTAAAACCACTGGAACGCTTTATTTTTCCAAGATTCTTCATTGTCTGATATTTTAGAGGAAATTGAGAAAACACTGATGGAACACGAGATTTTTCAAATATTCACGATACTGGCAGTTTTTACCATTGAAATGTGAGTAAAACCACTGGAACGCATTTTTTTATCAAGATTCTTCATTTCGCCTGATATTTTAGAGGAAATTGAGAAAACACTGCTGGAACACGAGATTTTTCAAATATTCACGATACTGGCAGTTTGTACCATTGAAATGTGAGTAAAACCACTGGAACGCATTTTTTTATCAAGATTCTTCATTTGGCCTGATATTTTAGAGGAAATTGAGAAAACACTGCTGGAACACGAGATATTTCAAATATTCTCGATACAGGCCGTTTGTACCATTGAAATGTAAGTAAAATCACTGGAACGCATTTTTTTATCAAGATTCTTCATTTCGCCTGATATTTTAGAGGAAATTGAGAAAACACTGCTGGAACACGAGATTTTTCAAATATTCTCGATACTGGCCGTTTGTACCATTGAAATGTAAGTAAAACCACTGGAACGCTTTATTTTTCCAAGATTCTTCATTTCGCCTGATATTTTAGAGGAAATTGAGAAAACACTGCTGGAACACGAGATTTTTCAAATATTCTCGATACTGGCCGTTTGTACCATTGAAATGTGAGTAAAACCACTGGAACGCATTTTTTTATCAAGATTCTTCATTTCGCCTGATATTTTAGAGGAAATTGAGAAAACACTGCTGGAACACGAAATTTTTCAAATATTCTCGATACTGGCCGTTTGTACCATTGAAATGTAAGTAAAACCACTGGAACGCTTTATTTTATCAAGATTCTTCATTTCGCCTGATATTTTAGAGGAAATTGAGAAAACGCTGCTGGAACACGAGATTTTTCAAATATTCTCGATACTGGCCGTTTGTACCATTGAAACGTAAGTAGAACCACTAGAACGCTTTATTTTTCCAAGATTCTTCATTTCGCCTGATATTTTAGAGGAAATTGAGAAAACACTGCTGGAACACGAGATTTTTCAAATATTCTCGATACTGGCCGTTTGTACCATTGAAATGTAAGTAAAACCACTGGAACGCTTTATTTTTCCAAGATTCTTCATTTCGCTGATATTTTTGAGGAAATTGAGAAAACACTGCTGGAACACGAGATTTTTCAAATATTCACGATACTGGCCGTTTGTACCAATGAAATGTAAGTAAAACCACTGGAACGCTTTATTTTATCAAGATTCTTCATTTCGCCTGATATTTTAGAGGAAATTGAGAAAACACTGATGGAACACGAGATTTTTCAAATATTCACGATACTGGCAGTTTTTACCATTGAAATGTGAGTAAAACCACTGGAACGCATTGTTTTATCAAGATTCTTCATTTCGCCTGATATTTTAGAGGATATTGAGAAAACACTGCTGGAACACGAGATTTTCCAAATATTCTCGATACTGGCCGTTTGTACCATTGAAATGTAAGTAAAACCACTGGAACGCTTTATTTTTCCAAGATTCTTCATTTCGCCTGATATTTTAGAGGAAATTGAGAAAACGCTGCTGGAACACAAGATTTTTCAAATATTCTCGATACTGGCAGTTTGTACCATTGAAATGTGAGTAAAACCACTGGAACGCATTTTTTAATCAAGATTCTTCATTTCGCCTGATATTTTAGAGGAAATTCAGAAAACACTGAAGGAACAAGAGATTTTTCAAATATTCTCGATACTGGCCGTTTGTACCATTGAAATGTAAGTAAAACCACTGGAACGCTTTATTTTTCCAAGATTCTTCATTTCGCCTGATATTTTAGAGGAAATTCAGAAAACACTGATGGAACACGAGATTTTTCAAATATTCTCGATACTGGCCGTTTGTACCATTGAAATGTAAGTAAAACCACTGGAACGCTTTATTTTTCCAAGATTCTTCATTTCGCCTGATATTTTAAAGGAAATTGAGAAAACACTGCTGGAACACGAGATTTTTCAAATATTCACGATACTGGCCGGTTGTACCATTGAAATGTGAGTAAAACCACTGGAACGCATTTTTTTATCAAGATTCTTCATTTCGCCTGATATTTTAGAGGACATTGAGAAAACACTGCTGGAACACGATATTTTTCAAATATTCTCGATACTGGCCGTTTGTACCATTGAAATGTGAGTAAAACCACTGTAACGCATTGTTTTATCAAGATTCTTCATTTCGCCTGATATTTTAGAGGAAATTGAGAAAACACTGCTGGAACACGAGATTTTTCAAATATTCACGATACTGGCAGTTTGTACCATTGAAATGTGAGTAAAACCACTGGAACGCATTTTTTTATCAAGATTCTTCATTTCGCATGACATTTTAGAGGAAATTGAGAAAACACTGCTGAAACACGAGATTTTTCAAATATTCTCGATACTGTCCGTTTGTACCATTGAAATGTAAGTAAAATCACTGGAACGCATTTTTTTATCAAGATTCTTCATTTCGCCTGATATTGTAGAGGAAATTGAGAAAACACTGCTGGAACACGAGATTTTTCAAATATTCTCGATACTGGCCGTTTGTACCATTGAAATGTAAGTAAAACCACTGGAACGCTTTATTTTTCCAAGATTCTTCATTTCGCCTGATATTTTAGAGGAAATTGAGAAAACACTGCTGGAACACGAGATTTTTCAAATATTCTCGATACTGGCCGTTTGTACCATTGAAATGTGAGTAAAACCACTGGAACGCATTTTTTTATCAAGATTCTTCATTTCGCCTGATATTTTAGAGGAAATTGAGAAAACACTGCTGGAACACGAGATTTTTCAAATATTCTCGATACTGGCCGTTTGTACCATTGAAATGTAAGTAAAACCACTGGAACGCTTTATTTTTCCAAGATTCTTCATTTCGCCTGATATTTTAGAGGAAATTGAGAAAACACTGCTGGAACACGAGATTTTTCAAATATTCTCGATACTGGCCGTTTGTACCATTGAAATGTAAGTAAAACCACTGGAACGCTTTATTTTTCCAAGATTCTTCATTTCGCCTGATATTTTAGAGGAAATTGAGAAAACACTGCTGGAACACGAGATTTTTCAAATATTCTCGATACTGGCCGTTTGTACCAATGAAATGTAAGTAAAACCACTAGAACGCTTTATTTTATCAAGATTCTTCATTTCGCCTGATATTTTAGAGGAAATTGAGAAAACACTGATGGAACACGAGATTTTTCAAATATTCACGATACTGGCAGTTTCTACCATTGAAATGTGAGTAAAACCACTGGAACGCCTTGTTTTATCAAGATTCTTCGTTTCGCCTGATATTTTAGAGGAAATTGAGAAAACACTGCTGGAACACGAGATTTTCCAAATATTCTCGATACTGGCCGTTTGTACCATTGAAATGTAAGTAAAACCACTGGAACGCATTTTTTAATCAAGATTCTTCATTTCGCCTGATATTTTAGAGGAAATTGAGAAAACGCTGCTGGAACACAAGATTTTTCAAATATTCTCGATACTGGCCGTTTGTACCATTGAAATGTAAGTAAAACCGCTGGAACGCCTTATTTTTCCAAGATTCTTCATTTCGCCTGATATTTTAGAGGAAATTCAGAAAACACTGATGGAACAAGAGATTTTTCAAATATTCTCGATACTGGCCGTTTGTACCATTGAAATGTAAGTAAAACCACTGGAACGCTTTATTTTTCCAAGATTCTTCATTGTCTGATATTTTAGAGGAAATTGAGAAAACACTGATGGAACACGAGATTTTTCAAATATTCACGATACTGGCAGTTTTTACCATTGAAATGTGAGTAAAACCACTGGAACGCATTTTTTTATCAAGATTCTTCATTTCGCCTGATATTTTAGAGGAAATTGAGAAAACACTGCTGGAACACGAGATTTTTCAAATATTCTCGATACTGGCCGTTTGTACCATTGAAATGTAAGTAAAACCACTGGAACGCTTTATTTTTCCAAGATTCTTCATTTCGCCTGATATTTTAGAGGAAATTGAGAAAACACTGCTGGAACACGAGATTTTTCAAATATTCTCGATACTGGCCGTTTGTACCAATGAAATGTAAGTAAAACCACTGGAACGCTTTATTTTTCCAAGATTCTTCATTTCGCCTGATATTTTAGAGGAAATTCAGAAAACACTGATGGAACACGAGATTTTTCAAATATTCTCGATACTGGCCGTTTGTACCATTGAAATGTAAGTAAAACCACTGGAACGCATTTTTTAATCAAGATTCTTCATTTCGCCTGATATTTTAGAGGAAATTGAGAAAACACTGCTGGAACACGAGATTTTTCAAATATTCTCGATACTGGCCGTTTGTACCATTGAAATGTAAGTAAAACCACTGGAACGCATTTTTTAATCAAGATTCTTCATTTCGCCTGATATTTTAGAGGAAATTGAGAAAACACAGCTAGAACACGAGATTTTTCAAATATTCTCGATACTGGCCGTTTGTACCATTGAAATGTAAGTAAAACCACTGGAACGCTTTATTTTTCCAAGATTCCTCATTTCGCCTGATATTTTAGAGGAAATTGAGAAAACACTGCTGGAACACGAGATTTTTCAAATATTCTCGATACTGGCCGTTTGTACCATTGATATGTAAGTAAAACCACTGGAACGCCTTATTTTTCCAAGATTCTTCATTTCGCCTGATATTTCAGAGGAAATTCAGAAAACACTGATGGAACACGAGATTTTTCAAATATTCACGATACTGGCCGGTTGTACCATTGAAATGTG